>QEPC01015110.1:631681-646036 GCA_003113815.1 Sphenodon punctatus | reverse complement strand
GTCCCGGGGTTTTTAAACCCCCCGCTACTTCCGGGTGGGGGGGGAGGGGACAGGCCAACCCACGTGGCTGGCCTCTGTGATTCCCCCCTAGCCCCCCAACTCACGGCTTGTTCTTTCCTCCCTGCAGGTCAGCGGGCAGCGATGGTGTGGGCAGCAGCAGCAGAGCAGAGCAGTCAGGCAGCGGAGCAATGAGACACACACCCCCCGCCGGCGGCAGAGCTTCTCAGCCCCCGCAGCAGCGAGGCAGGTAGGTGGATGTTAGACAGAGGTCCCCGCGGGTGAGGAGCGCGTGAGAGTCTGCAGAACCAGTGAAGAGGAGCCCTGTCCCAAGACTGCCCCTGGCATGGGATAGCGTGTGCCACTGCAAAATCAATCCGTGTCCAGGGGCAGCTCAGGGAATGTCAGCAGTGGAAGGTTCACCTTCAGGAACAGCAACTGCTCCACCAACTTGGCCCCCAGTCTCAGGCTTTGCGGACAGCAAATGTCCCCTGCCATGGAAAATACCCACTTGCTGGGGACACTGGTTGGTGGGCAGAACAAGAGACCCTTTGCCACTTTGGACAGGGCCAGGCACACGTTGGTCTTTCCGGTCCAGTAGGCCAAGGGATTGCTGCTGGGATCAATGCATGGCTGCTCCTCCAGGTAGCTCTCCACTGATGCTGAGGTGCCATCGTACTCCCTCTGGTAACTCTGCCTGGGCACCACCTCTAACACTGCTTCAGCCACGCTCCTTGCCCTATGGTGTACGACCCCATGCTCCCCAGAGTAGCCTGTACATAGGAGCTGCTGCTGCTTTTGACAAATAGGGGTGCTGCTTCTGGTCAGTCTGCTGCTTGTGCTGGTACCGCTAGGGCTGGGGGTTGAAAGCGGTGGCTCCCACCAGTTGAAAGGGGTGGCTCCCACTCCCACCATCAGCGGGGCATCCTGCTGATGCTGCTACCGCACACTATCCAGAGCCCGCTCTGACAGCCGGACCCTCTCCACCCTTCCAGTGGCCATAGAGCGGTGTCTGATGGGCCACACTGTCCTTGACCCTGGGGTCCAGCATCATTGCCAGAACGTATTCTGTCCGCCACAGGAGCTCATCGAAATGTGCCTTCAACCCTGCGTTCAGCTGCTGCACCAGGTCAACCAACTCATTGGCCAGCTTCCTGCCTGAGGGCCACAATCCCACCCCTGGATAATCTCCTCCAGCCTCCTGAGGAGACTCTGCACCAGAGGGGTCACCTGGCTGATGGTGGCCATGGATGAGTTCACAGTCTCCGTCACGGCCAGGGATGGTCTCAAAACAAAGACCGTGTGCTCCAGGATCTCCCATTCCACCCCATTGTACCCTGGAGGTGCCCCACTGTCTGTCACCAGCTGCATCTGATGCAAGGCGGCTTTCTGGTCAAGAAGCTGCTCGAACATCAGGATGGTCAAATTCCACCGTGTGGACACATCCTGCACCAGCTGGTGCACTGGGGAGCCTTACTTGGCCTGCTTTCCCCAGAGGAGGTTGTTCCCCTTCACGCTCCAGTGAAAGAAACAGGCCAGTTTCCTCCCACACTTGATCAGGGAGCTAAGATGCCGGCCCCAATCCCATTATCCCCCAAGCCCAGAGCATTCCTGATCACCAGGTGAAGGGTGTGTGTGGTGCAAGGGATGCTTGTGAAGCCCCCCTCATGGACTGCCCTCAAGATGTTGGTCGCGTTATCAGTGACCACGCATCTCTTGGTGAAGGGCGCGCCTGGCGTGATCCACTCCCTCACCATGGTGGTCAGGGATGCCTCGATTATTCCAGGATGTGTGGGGGCTGTCTATTACTTCTGCTTCAAGCAAGGCCTACCTATTCCCTGCTTCAGGACCCCTGCTGCCAATGCCAAATGCTGCATCCAGGTCCTGCCACCAGTGTGCTGTCACCGCCAAGTAGGCATGCTGAGCGTTCCTACTTGACCACAGGTTTGTGGTAAATTGAATGGTGGCACCCCCAGCCCCTGCCAGCTGCTCCCTAACCCGCTCCTTTAAAGCCCGGTACAGGGCTGGCACCACCTGCCGACTCAGGGTGGTGCACAAGGGCAGCTTAAACTGGGGGGCCAGGAAGCCAATCAGGCACCTGAACCGCATGTCCCCGACCACTGAGAAGGGCTGCCCATCCAGAGCGATCATTTCCCCCAACATGCACGTGACTTTCACTTGAAAGCCACACTGCCCTCCACGTCCTGCAGACGATGAGGGACTTGGCAGCTACCCCCACCCCAGCTCTTCCATGGTGGACTGATGCAGCTTCTGCTGCTGCTGCTTCTGCTGCTGCTGCTCACCCCTAGCAGCAATCCCACTCCTACTGCTAGAGGCAGCTGTTGGAGCATGACACTTGCCCGCTGATGGAGGTGGATGACTGGCCGCTGCAGTCAGGAACTTTCCCTGCCATCCCACTTAGCAGCACAGCACTGTGGCATCCCTTGAGGTGCCTCACGATGGCAGTTATGCCAAGGTTGGTGAGCACCTGCCCACGCTTCACCACCTTCTGGCACAAAGTGCACTGCACCTCCCTGGGATCATCTGCCCACACCAACTTAAAATGCGCCCATACGGACACTAGGTGATGCACCGGGTGATGCTGGGAGGGGCAGAACATGGTGGCAACACAGCTCTCAAAGCCATCGCCTTAGCTCCAGACATCTCCTCTGTGGGACTAGTGTCTGCCTCGCTGTCCCCAATTACAGTGATGTGAGTACTGGGACCCTGAGGCTGCTGGATTGCCCACCATGCTGCTGCCACTCTCCCTGTTCCCCCTATAGCTGCTGCTGCTGCTCCTCTCCCTGCTGCCATTGCTCAGGGATTGGTCCCTGCCTCTAGCAGACAGGGTGGAATCCACAAGCCCTGGACTGCTGGGGATCAACTCAATAATGGGGGATGATGGTGGCCCATGGTGAACTTCGGACTCTGCCCCTGAAGCACCTGCACCTACTCCTGCAGCTGCAGTCTCCTGGACTGCAGACTTTCCAGTGCCCTGTGTGGCAGTGGAGGACACTGGCAGGAGGTGCCGCAGAACCACCCCCCAGCTAGTGCCACTGCTGGGACCCTCTGAAGCCTGTCGCCCAAAATCAGGCCTGTAGAGTTTGGGGCATGGTGATGGGCTCTGGCTGCTGCCTGCTGCCACTCTTCTGGCATGGTCCCACCACCTCTGCCACATGCCCCATTGCCCGCCTTACGGGCAGCAGACCGGCTTCTCCTGCTTCCCTTCTCCATGTCTTCCAACCCAAGGAATGCACTTGTAAATGGTGTGTGTGTGTGTGTGTGTGTGTGTGTGTGTGTGTGTGTGTGTGTATATACACACACACACACACACACTAACTCTAGCTACTATTAACTATTCTAAAATCTATGGAACTAAATTGACTATTATATCTACAAAGGCCTTGTCCTACAAACACACGCTAAAATATTAAAACTGAATAACTACTACACACTAACACTATCTCTATCTATCTCTAAAACTAAGCTAACTCCTACATCTATCTATCTATCTATCTATCTATCTATCTATCTATCTTACACAGGGATGGGGGGCAACACAGACAACTCACAACAAACAACACAGGGAGGGGTACAAAACTCAAATGAAATTTAAATCAATCTAATCCTACTCTAAATAAATCCGAAAACAGGGGAAGGGAATCAGGGAGGAAGGAGGAGGGGAGGATTCAATGGAGGGTAGGGAGAAAGAACACAGGGAGGGTTAAAAAATAAAAATAACACCTAAATCTATCTAATCAAATTTAAATAAATGAAACTAGGGAGCTAAGTGTGTGGGATGGATGAAACAGGAGGAGGATGGCAATGGATTAGGAATAGGAAGGAACACAAACTGCTGGGAGAGGGAGAATCACACTTCTGAAAACGCCTGCTGTCAGGAACAGTGACTAACTCAGACGTTGTTGTCTCTGTGCAGCCTAGCCCCATGTCCCCCATGTCCAATCACAGACTGAAAAGCCAGTGGCCTGAGGAAAAAAGAGATGGTGATTGGACAGGCCGGTCGCTACTCTAAGCCTCTCCACTCCTGGTGCCAAGAAGTCTGCTCCTCAGCTGCCCTCCCCCCCCGCCCCGGTCATGTTTTTGCGGCCCGAACTCATCCGAACTCATCCAAACTATATTGAACTTTTCAGTCATTTCTGAGTTAGGATCGAGTTCAGTTCAGGTTCCGTTCGACCGTTCGGTTCGGTTCGGTCATCCGAATGGACCGAGTTTGGTACGAAACCCGAACTCACCCACCGCCTTTGCACATCCCTATATTTTTCACAGTTCTTTCCAGCCTCATGTAACTAGGCAGGTGTTAAGTATGAAGTCAGGCAATGATGTTAATGGCTTAGAAGTCTTCTCACAATGCTTGTGATCACAAGTCAAGGGCTTTTTAGACTTATTGGCTATGACCTTGTTAGTATGAAAAATGTCCAAACTCTGAATGGGCTTCTTGGAAAACAGTCAGGACATGGACCAAACAGTAGGGATGAGAATTCGTATTAATTTATATATCATATTAATTACAGGTCCGTATCTCAAATTTTACTATTTTCTGGATTACAGATTTGTATTTCTGTATCTCTGTAAA
Organism: Sphenodon punctatus; assembly: GCA_003113815.1. Taxonomy (NCBI): domain Eukaryota; kingdom Metazoa; phylum Chordata; class Lepidosauria; order Sphenodontia; family Sphenodontidae; genus Sphenodon; species Sphenodon punctatus. The sequence continues at coordinate 641,445 of QEPC01015110.1, read as the reverse complement.
TCTCACTGGAGTGCTACCAGAGGAATGACAATGGATTGGCACTGCTCCAATGAGCTTTAGGTGAGATGGAGAGGTAGACAGAGGGTCTTTGCTGGCTGACTTCCATCCAATTCTGGATGACAGTCAGCGAGCTGGGGACAGGTATAGCCCGACTTCCTGGACTGACTCACTGCCCAGCTGCAGTGATGGCTGGTTCTCCTACTACCAGCTGACACTGCTCCCTTGCTTCTTCCCCACTGCTGCTCAAGCTGAACTGGTTTCTTCCTGCACTGGGTTTTTCTGAGCGGGGGAAAGGAGTGTGAGAAGGCCTCTTCCATTGTTAAAACACCAGTTGACTATGAGACTAGGTGATTGGGCATCTAAATGGCAAATTAAATTTAATGTGGACAAGTGCAAAGTGATGAACATAGGGAATAATAATCCAAACTATATGTACACAATGCTGGGTTCTAAATTAGGAGTAACCACTCAGGGAAAGGACCTTGGAGTCATTGGCTGTGATCCCATGCCCCTCAGATCCTGTGCACGTGAGCGCATGCACATGGTAGAATTGCCCACAATGAGAATCTGTGCCGAAATCACAGGACTTGGGATCAAGCCCACTGTGGACAATCCATTGAAATCCTCAGATCAATGTGTGACAGGTAAAAAAAAGCAAACAGGACATTAGGAAATAGAATTATTCTGAAAGGGATAGTGACTAAAACTGAAAACATAATGCCCCTATATAAATTGATGGTGCGACCACACCTTGAGTACTGTGTACAATTCTGGTCACCCTATCTCAAAAAAGATATAGTAGAACTTGAAAAGATGCAGAGAAGGGCAACAAAAATGATCAAGGGTTTGGAATGGCTTCCGTACGAAGAAAGGCTTAATAGGTTAGGGCTCTTCAGCTTGGAGAAGAGAAGACTGAGAGGGAATATGATAGAGTTTTATTAAATCTTGAGTGGAGTGTAAACAATTAGATAGATAGGGAACATTTATTTACCCTCTCAAGTAGTACTAGAACTAGGGGACACTCCATGAAACTAACTGGTGGCAGATTTAAATCAAATAAAAGGAAGTTATTTTTCACTCAATACACAGGTAAATTGTGGAATTTCTTGCCAGAGGAGGTTGTCAGGGCCAGTAGTATAGGTATGTTTAAAAAAGGACTGGATAAGTTCTTGGAGAATAGGTCCATTAACGGCTATTAGCCAAATAGATTACAAGATGGGAGCTTCTTACTGCCAGGAGCAGAAAGTGATTAGCAGGGAATGGATTGCCCATTGTGACTGCTGATACTTCTCCCATGCAACCACTGTCGGAGACAAGATGCTGGACTTGATGGACTATTGGTCTCAGTATGGCACTTCTTATGTTCTTATGTTATATGCAGGACCCGCGCACACCTCCGTTATTGGGATCCATAGCGGGTGTGTCTGTGGGTCCTGTGTGCCAGAAGAGGCCTCCTTTGCACTGTCATTACACTGTTCCCTGCTAGCCAGATCTTGAGGGAAGAGTCAGATGAGTCCAACAAAGAGAAGTAGGGCATCAGCTAACAGAGACTTATTCTTTCTTAATAAATACACAATGGGGCAAAGACTGGTAATGAACAGATAAATGTAAATAAAGGCAGAATCTGTTTCTTATATGTTCATGTTATCAACTGAACAAACCCAAAGTGTTTGGCACAGAAACCTGGAGAATTGCTCATAAGGACTATGATGTAAATTGAGACTTTGTTTTCTGTTTCCCCTCCAGCGGTACCATTTAAACACATGTAGCACAGATGTTGCTCTGTCTGCCAGGTCAGTGCTGTTCTACCATGACTGTAACCTTTTAGTGATTGTGTGCTTTCTGACATCAAATTGCTAAGCAGGGACAATCCCACAGGCACAGCTCCGTGAATGGCATCAAATGATACACGTTTATTTCCTCCTAATAAGTACTTTCACATGTTCTGGCTGAAAATGCTTCAGTGCCCACATTTATTTATATGTTGGTTTGGAAATGGCTGCTCTGTATTCACTAACATTTATGGGAAAATCCTACAGAATTCAATTAATAGGACCTGGAGGAATCAAGATCAGTCAATCAAGGTTTTGTGCTAAGTCCTTCTCAGGTCCTTTCCCAACACAAATAATAGATACTCCTGTTTCTCTCTCATGGGTCTCTTCCACTTTTTCTGTTCCCTAGGCAGATCCCATCCAGGATGTCCTTTAGTTCTCCCTACAAGAACCATTCTTGTCAGTGACCTCCTCTTTCCTATTCTCTCCCCCTTCAGCATTCTCCGTATACTGGACTTACATGACCCCACCTCTCAGGTCCTGACCAGTACTCCAAGCCTGGCTTCCTTTTCCATCTTCAATAACTTCGGCTACTTTGATGGACTGGCAGTAGACTACAGTAGACTCTTCTAGACTGGCAGTACAGCTGAAACAAATATTTCTGGAAGTGAATAAATACACCAAATTTGCACTATCCACACCAAAAACCAACAAAGTAGATAGTAACCGATATCGGTTCTTGTTTCATCAGACACCCATTACAGTTATTTCAGTTCTGTTATTCAGTCATTTTGGCGTTTTGATTGTGTCGTTTTGGCACTATTGCATGTGCACAATTGCTGAAATGAGATAACCAAAATAACAAAATGACTGAAATAGCCTAACTAAATAACCAAAAATAGCAAAATTTACAAAGGAATAGCCAAATAAGCAGATATGCAAGTACCCATTTTGAATGTGCATATTATTTGGATATTTGAGGGCTGTCCAAAAATACAAATAATGGGGCTGATCCCATACTGCGTGCAACTCTCTCACGTGCACTTGCACTAAGCCATGCACATGTCCATAGAGAGCTCATTGTCCCATGCGGGGACTCAGTCCACATGGATCCCGCTTGGGATTGCGGTCAATATCTGCAAATAAAAAATCTATTTTTTTCCACTTTAACTGGCACCCATCAGTTTTGAGCTTGTCTGCCCGCAGAGATAGGTATCTATAATTAGGGACCTGGGTTCACTGTTTCCCCATTGGTGGCAAGGGGGGAAATGCAGTGAGGACAAGTCCCTGTCTATAATGTGCCCATTACATGCCTATGCATTAGAGTTCAGAGCAACTAACGTTTTCTCTTGGATTGCAGGTGCCTCAAAATGATCTGTTTAGGATTTATTCTTTCTTTTTAGTTTATTGGCAGACATTATTCCTAGTGAAAGTGTTTGCTGAAGATACTTAATGTAATTGTGGTCTACGATCATGCATTGGCTCATAGCAATCCCTTCTGGCAAGGCATTCAAAAGCGGAGGCCCTGCTGCTGAGAACACAGCTGCCAGGGAATCCTGGCTTTATGAGGACTCTGAATATGGTGGCAGGGGAAAAGTTTGGCAAGTTCAGTGTGTGGGTGGAGGCGGGGTTGTAAAACTGGGGGGTGAGCAATGATATCAAGACATTAAATGAGCCTTGTAAAGTCAGCATCTGAAGAGAAGATCTAATTAAGTAAGTTCTGAAATGATTAGTTTGAAGTAGAATTTCTGTGTGCATGCGTGCCATACTGTGGGGTAGGGTAGGGCCAGCTTTGGGGGCAGGTGGAGTACATGGAAATCTATGGTAGCAAATATCAGAAGGCAGCAAAACCAGGAGTGTTCCCTCCCCCATACACAATGCAAGCCTTGTGCTGGGGAGGAGAAGTGCTCCTGGTTTGTTTTGCTGCCTTGTGCCTTCTTAAATTCACAGCTGGGGATTTGCACTGGAGGGAACAGGTAGAAATAGAATTACAATTGTGGATAAAATTTGCATTTTCAGATAACTCACTAAATATCCGAATAGGTATCTGCTGGCAAGATAAACTCGGTCAGATATCCATTCCATGTGTGTGCAAGTGCACCACTCATTTTGAAATTAAGTTATCAGAAACAGACATGGACACAGAGGAACAGAACCCGGGACCCTTAATGTAGCTGCCCCAAAGCTGGGCCTCCATCAAGTGCTCTCTGTGACTAAGTTAAGAAAGAGGGAACCAGCAGTTGCTTGGGTAGCTTTGGTAGTAGAATTTTGAAAATTATTCTACCATTTTGAAAGGTCAATGGTTTAAGTCTGTTTTATGCAAAGTCTCCAAGGAACATTATATGTATGTAGACATGAGAGACTCTGCCATACAAGAAAGAAATCACACATTCAGCTCTACCACAAAGTCCAGATTTGATCTCTTAAACTATCAGTCGTCTGTTTACAGTTCTACTACCAAAGCTATAGGAGGAGAGTATGGACATTATTTTTAATTCAGACCCCATGCTCAAAAGGACAGAGCCCGCCAGCTGATGGAGCACCTTATTGTCCAGGCCATGTCCATCCTGGAGCAGGTTCCAAGACAGTTGGAATTGGAGACTCGCCACGAGCGGTCCTGACAACCTCCCATTCTGATCTGTGCCCCAACAGGGGAGGCGCCATCTGGCCCAGATCACCCCAGTACTTTGGTACCAAAGGAGTCAAAACTGGCATGGACTCCCCAGGGGCTAAGCACACCCAGAACTTTGCTTGACCAGGACCATCTCTCCTTGCACTGAGCAGAATCACCAGTGTGCACCTCTCCACTGAGAACGCTCTCTGGAGCCAGATTGGTGCAAAAAGAAGTGTCTGTGAAAGAGGAATCCAATGCCCAATTTTTCACTAGATGACTTGGCATCCTGGCAAAAATGAACATGCCAACAGTACAGGAATTATGAGCGTGGTCATAACAGCAGAACCTTTAGACTGGTTTTTTGTTTTGTTTTTAAAATTAGTCACTTTTTCAAGAGCCTGAATTAAAAGAATAGTACAGAGAAGTGCATACAAACATTTCAGTTAACGTAAAAAAAATATTTAAAATGTGGCCATGTAGTAGTAATGTATCAATGAAAAATATTGTTGAGTCTGGAAGAATATTCTGAAAAGTAGTATGCAGAAGACACTGTTTTTTCAAAATGATGAGAGATTTGGTTTGAACAAATTGTAACTGTGAATCCCTGTAATTGTGGACAGATATCTTGAGGGTCTAAACCAGTGGCTACCCAAATTTTGCTGAGGCAAACCAATTTTGATACTTAAATATAAGTCTGTGTCAACAGACAGAAATGAAAACATGCATTTTATATCAAGTGTCAGTCCAGATTGTGATCCCATTCGGAATCACAACCCAAAGTTTGGAAACCTCTAGTTTAAAATAAAGCTGAAATGAATATCTGAAGTGAATACCAAATTTGAGGGATTTGGCCAATTCACATCCATTTCAGTGAAGACAATGAAGTGTTATTTGTTTTGGATATTTGTTTCTTGTATCAGATAATCCATTTCACATCTTCACTATCCATTATGAATATTTCATTTTGGTTCTTTTGGTCATTTTGGTATTCAGTTATTTTAGTTTTGTCATTTTGTTATTTTTCCTACTTGTTCTATCGTTCATTACTATTTAGCACTATTGCACACCAAATAGTTGTGAAATGACCAAACTGAAACACTGAGATGACCAAAGCAAAGTAAATGAACAACCACATATGTGAATATTGCATAACTGACTGACAGTCATTCAGATATTCAATAGTGTATCTGAATAATCTTCACAAATACACAATGTCATATTTGTTTCAATTCTAGTTTAAACTGAGAGAAAGGAGCCATGGAAGAGTTTTTCCTCTCTAGCAAGTAACACTAACCCCTCGCAACCAAAATAATCAGGGGTGGGTGATTTTGTCCACTCCAAATACATTCAGGAGTGAGAAAGGATGTTGCCACGGCCACTGTTAGGGAAAGCAGTTTTGCAACAGCCCGGGAGTTGCTATGGCAACCTGGGCCAGGGTTTGTGCAGCGAGCCAAGTCTTGCAAGAGATCGGGTCAGTTGAAACTGACAGCAGTGTGAAGCCCTGCAGTTGGAGCTGGCTGGGGGCACCGGAGCAAGATATCTGCATCACGGGTCCGGGTGCGAGAGGGAGATGGAGTCAGTGCCGGCCCAGCGTTTGCATTAAGGTGGGAGGTACACAAAAGTATACCCCTCCCCCCAAAAAAAAAATCCCTACACAAACTGGGTCCTAGTAGTAAGGCTCTAGATTGGGGAGTAAGCGGTCATGGTTTAAGAATGACAGATCCCCGATAGTGCTGCTGGGGTGAAGGGAGAAAATACTTATACCACAGGGGAGCATTGGAATTTGAGGTGAGGAGATGGGTAATAAAGATAAAAGGGGGGGAAAGCCCCTGGAAAAGGTTATAGGGGCTCAGGTAGGGGGTCAGGGAAAGGCAAAGGCCCGGCATCTAGATTCTTTGAGCAGGAACAGGCTGGGCAAAGTCAGTTGGTGAGCCAAGGGGCTACGGNAGAGGTCTTGGTTAAAGGGGGGTGGATCCCCTGTAGTGCTGCGGTGGTCAAGGGGTAAATATTATACCCAAAGGGGGCATTAGAATCTGGGGTGAGGAGATGGGTAAGAAGGATAAAAAAGGGAGGGAAGCCCCTGGGAAAGTGGCTGGTAAGGGCTCTGGTAAGGGCTTGGGGAAAGGAACTGTCCCTGTGCCTAGATCCTCGGGGAGGGAACAGGTTGGGTGAAGTCAGTTGGTGAGCCAAGGGGCTACTGTTCAAAGTGGGGCGGGGGGGAGGGGGAGACAGCAGGGCTCTGCTGCTTTCCCTACAAAGACAGCTAGGGGGTTGTGAGGAATTTATGAGGACCTTGCGTCATTGTTGTAAGCCACCCCGGGCTGCTTTGCAGGAGGGGCGGGGTATAAATCCCCCCCAAAATAAATAAATAAATAATTGGTGGGGCAAGGTGGAGATGAAGAGGGACAGGCCATGGAGGAACAGTGTAGATAAGGGCTGGTTCAGCCTCTGGGATTAAGTGTGGGGGAAGCACTTGAGATTCCCGCAAGGGGTGCTGGTGAGCAACCCTGTGGCAGTGGAAGTGTGAGAGGAATTGAGAGTGAATTGGAGCAGGGTGGTCAAGGATAGGAATGTCAGACTGCAGGAGAAAACACACAGAGTGGGGGAAGGTGCTTGGGAAGGCATGGGGCGGGGCATCATTGTCTCATTGCAGGGACGATGAGCCCAACCTGCAGCATGCAAAGATGCAGAAAGAACCTGAGGTGCGAGGCAGCGAGAAGGAGCGGGCATTTGATTTAGCAGGCCGAGTAGCAGCATTGGAGAAGACTATGAAGGAGCTCGCAGGGAGAATCCACTCGAGCCATGCTGCTGTTGTTGCATCCCTACAACCACAATCTACCGTGGGTTCAGCACGTGAGGTGGATGGAACAACAGTGGGGGTTCAAGGATGCCGGATGACAACCGAAGTGCAGAGACCTACAGGTGCAGGTATGTTGGAAGGGGGGAACGGAGTTCAATGCAGATGTGTAGCAACAGAAGATTGCCATGCTCCATTATTGAATAAAAGAGGTTCCAACACACAACGATTAGGTTGGGCTGGTAGATGGGTGCCATGGCTGGAGCAAGAGGAATCTGGACAGCAGCAGGATAATATGAAGTGAGTCAGCGGGACAGGTGTGGAGAGGAGAGCAGAGGATAGGCAAGTGCATAGCATGTTCAGCATGCTTGGTAAAGAAGGACAAGGAACTTCCACCATTCGAGGGTGGTGTACCAGAAGTATCAGCACCTATTGGTGCTCATCTCCTGCAGTACATGAGAGAGAGGATTTGGAGAGGGGAATATGTGGACTTGTTTGCGCTACTAATTAGCGATCCCATCCCCAACCCCAATGATAAAGAGGAAGTGAAGGCTAGGGAGCGCTTCAAACTGCCAAAGGCAGACCATAATTGGGTGAATTGGATGGCTGCTTATTCCGTATATATGGGGGTGGTAATGCAGGCGTACCCCAAAAGAGCAGTTGAACTGGTTAAATATCAGGAAATTGTGCGAAGGGTGTATGAGATGGGTAAGCAGGGTGCATGGCTGATCTATGTTGAGGGATTTCGCCACAGGGCAGCCATCACACCAGGCATTCGATGAGACCTGCCTGCCAATGATATTTGGTTAGAATCAATGAGTGTGGCATCCAATAGTGGCCATGACAATAACGGCATCCAATAGTGACGACGCTGATAGTGGCCATGTTCTTGCAAAGGGAGGGGTAGCATTGGCCAATGACCCTAGTTTTTGTGATGAGCATGGGGGTAACAGTGCAGGGGGCCGATGTGGGAATTTAGCAGATCAGGGATGTGCAGTAGGTAACCCTGCCAGTTTCATCACGTATGTGCGCTGTGTGGTGCACCACATGCGACAGCAAACTGCAATAAACTCAAAACTGTTGGGAAGTTTCAACAACAAAAAGGGGGGCAGGGTGCTTTGCCACATGGCCCCACAGGGGGTGCTCCTGGGAAGAGCCCAACTCCAGTTAACCCTGATGTGTTGGAAGCAGCGCTCAGCAGTTACCCCAATAGGGAGGTATTGGGGTATGTACTGAGGGGGCTTAGGGAAGGGTGTAGGATCCTGGTGGAAGGTTTGATTCCAAAGACATCGAAAAGGAACTTGAAATCAGTTGTGGGTATAGAACGTATAGTGAGTGCCAAACTGGAAAAGGAGTGGAAAGAGGGTAGGATTGCAGGCCCTTTTGATTGTCCACCATTAATTGACTTACACATATCCCCTTTGGGGGTGGTGCCCAAGAAAACATCTGGGGAGTATAGGCTGATTCATCATCTATCCTATACGAGGGGTGCTTTGGTGAATGACGCAATCCCCCATGAACTTTGTTCAGTGCAATATTCTTCATTTGATGCAGCAGTTGAGATGGTTCGCAAGTGCAGAGTGGGGGCACTCCTTGCTAAATGAGATATTAAATCCACTTTTAGGTCATTGCCGGTACATCCTAAGGATTTTAAGTTCTTGGGTTTCACTTTCAAGGGGAAGTTTTATTTTGATAAGGCCATGCCGATGGGTTGTTCTATTTTGTGTGCGGCCTTTGAAATTCAGTTCGATTCTTGACTGGCTGGTTAGGAAGCGGTCAGCATTGGACCAGAGGGGGGCTCTGAGGAATGTGAATGGCTGTTAGGGTTGTTCCATGATTTGGCAAATGAGATGTGGGTACCATTGACACCTGAGAAGATGGAAGGGCCAGTGATGTCGCTGTTATAATTAGGAATCCAAATAGACATGGTTAAATCGCTCTTATGCCTGCCTGGGGGAAAAATTGATCTACTGAGGGAAGGAATTGATGTGTGTTTAAGGGCAAGAAAGGTTTTGGTTCAGCAGCTTCAGTCATTGCTTGGCAGCCTTAATTTTGCTTGTAAGGTAATTGCTCCGGAGACGGTCTTTTTATTGAGGCTCTACGCAAAGGTGGCTAGTAATTTGCCTCCACATTCTTATCTTAGGTTGACACAGGAAATGAAGGCCGACTTAGCTACCTGATCAGTTTTCTTAGCAAAATTTAATGGGGTCAGTTTTTGGAGGCGGGATCTATTGTTAAAATCTGGCCTCCAGGTACAGTCTGATGCAGCGGGTTCTCTGGGTTTTGGAATTTATTTTAGAGGATGTTGGTGTGCGGAGCATTGGTTGAATTTGTGGGTGCAGTTGGGGTTGACAAGTGATTTGACGCTGCTAAAGCTATCTCTCTACTCCCTCTCTCTCTCCCTCTGTTCAGGCTCGTCTCATCAACTCTCTCTCTGACATCTCTACCTGGATGTCTCAACGTCAACTCAAACTCAACATGGCTAAAACTGAACTCCTTATCTTCCCCCCTCATCCTTCCTCTCCTTCCTCACTGTCAATAACTATTGATGGAGTCACCATCCTGCCTGTCCCCCAAGCCC
>QEPC01015110.1:618254-629757 GCA_003113815.1 Sphenodon punctatus | reverse complement strand
GTCTCTCAGATTGTAAGCCCTAGGGGCAGGGACTGTGTCTATTTTATTACTTTGTAAAGTGCCAGGTACACTGCTGGTGCTATATAAATGTTTGTTAATAATAATAATAATAATATTCCTGATAGTAGTTGCGGTTCATCTTTGGGCTGAGGAATTTGAGAAAAGGACCATTCGTTTCTGGTGCGATAATACGGCCGTGGTCTATGTGGTCAATTCCTTGTCATCAAAGAATATGCGGGTCATGGGACTGGTTAGGGCATTTGTGTTGAAATGTCTCGACCATAACATCCTGTTTGTGGCAAGACATGTGATGTGTGTAGATAACGGCATTGCAGATGCCCTCTCTCGCTTCCAGATGGATTGTTTCCATCTTTTGGCCCCAAAGGCATGCGAGGCACCAGAGATCATCCAAAAGGACCTGTGGAACCTTGGATGCTAGACCTAGTGAGGGCTATGCAGGGATTGGTGGCAAAGCGAACGTGGGTGACGTACGAGAGAGTGCTTAGGGAGTTTCAAGCCTTTAGAGCAAGTAAAGTTTGGGTGTTAACTTTTCCTTTCCCAGAGGTGCAGCTAATCCAGTTTGGGTTGCAGCTGCATAACAGGGGTCTGGCTCCCGGAACCATTGCAGGTAAGTTTTTAGCGCTTGCGTTCATGAGCGGTGTAGCTGGTTTTCCCATGGAATCATAAGATTTTTATGTTAACCGTATGGTTGAGTGTTGGCAGAGAGAAGCTGTCAGAACAGTGGATGAGAGGAAACTAGTTTCCATGACAATATTGTCATTAATATGTAACATGTTACCTTGAGTTTGTTTTAATGGAAATGAGGTGGTGCTATTCAGATGCACATTTATAGTCACTTTTTGGGGGGCATTTAGGGTTAGAGAGTTGGCAGTGGAGTCAAGAAATGTTGTAGCGGGAAGTGAGCTAACGGTGGGGGATGTGTTCATGGAGCAAGAAAGGGTCAAGATATGTTTACGAAGATCGAAAACAGATCAGAGAGGTCGTGGTCATATAATTGTGTTGCATAGCTGTTCGGATAGTGATATTTGTCTGGTGAGAGCTATGTGGAATTATGTAAACAGCCTCAGTTTGGATAGTGGGTCATTTTTTTCCAACAAGGTAGGTTGTCTTCTAACTCGCCATCAATTTGTAGCGGTGTTTAAGAAAGCATTGCAGGCTGGTGGGCTGTTGCCTGGGAAGTACGGTTTGCATTCCTTCAGGATTGGGGCAGCCAGTGTGGCAGCAGCTGAGGGTATGTCAGATGGGGACATAAAGGCATTGGGGCATTGGAAGTTGGGAGATTTAAAAGCTATGTTCGTCCTATGGTTTAGTTAATAACTTGGTGGTGATTTAATTTCCAATTTGTATTTGATGTAGGGCAAACTTTACGGAAACTGAAGAAGCTTGTCTGGATTGTCAGACATAGCTTCATCCAATGGGGAGAAAAGGCAGCAATGAGAAGGATGAGCACTCATCTGGTATTGGGAGAGCACTCTAATGTGATATGGAAGGGGAAGCAGGCTCTGGGAGCAACTGGTGCCATCTTTACGAGCTGTCCGTCAGTGCCAGCCAGCTGACATATTAATGCAACACCTGGGGGAGAATAATGTGACTAGAGTAGCTAGTTTAGAGTTAGTTAGTTGGATAAAGAGGGATTTATGGGAGATCAGGAGATTGTTGCCAGGGGTTGCTATTTTATGGACACAGCTGGTGGAGAGCAGTTTTAGAAGGGGGCTCGGTGCCCTGAAAAAATCGACAGGAGTAGGAAGAAAATTAACCAAGATATGAGGAAGTGGTTAGTTAGTCAAGGGTCAGGTACCATTGAGCATGACGAGATTCGTTTCTTTAGGGATGATTCGTTCTGGTCTGACAGGGTACACCTGTCGGAGGCTGGAATGGACATTTGGAAGTGTTAACTGGTGCCCTGCACAAGGCTATTCTTGCTTGAAGGGGTTAATGGTGAATGAATGCAGCCATCAAATGGATGGTGATTCATATGTGGTGGGGGTCCAGTTAAGGTTAATTAAAGTTAAGGTTAATTAAAGTACCTTTTGAAGTAATACGTTTTAGGATAGTTTATGAGACATCTCATTATAAGATGAGAAAAAAGTAGCACCACTGCAAAGGTTGGTAACAACCAGCGTCAGGGGCTTACCCAGGAATAGGAAATGTCATGATGCCGAGTCGCTCAGACATTCCTACACCTTCTCTAATAAGGTAAGTTTAATATAGATACTCAGGTCATCCAATGGAGCTTTTCGACTCAGGGGTGATGGAGATTGGTAAGGAAAGTTAAAATGGCCGGTACCTGGATGCTCTCTCGGGCAGCCATAATTTTAAGTCTTAAGTTAGTTAGTGATGGACCCTTGTATAGATACTGGGAGTCAAACCCCTCCAATGTGTTGTTGTTAATTACAAATGTGAAATAAAGAGTGCGGCCTTTAAATTCCAAGAAAATGTGTCCTTGTCTTATTCTGGATGCGGTGACAAAGCCCTAATCTATCTTTCTTATGCTTTTGCCCCACTGCAAACAAAGGCAGACACTTCACACACATACACCCTCTTTTTATATATCTTTATATATTTTTATATATTTTTATATATTTTTATTTGTTTTAACTTCTGCAAGCTGTCCCAAGCTGCCGTGAGGCTGGATGGGGCGGGATATAAATAATTAAATAAAATAAATATGAATATAAATAAACACTCTAACCCTCACTTGGCCTTCAGTTAGTGGTCAAAAGATTCCATTAGTGGCCCACTGTCAGGGAAGCAAATCATCCCCACCTGCTGCAGCACTAAGTGCATTCATTCTTGCACATGGCTAGCTCAGTGCTACTACATTTGTGCCATAATCTCAGTCAGCTTTACTGTTACCCTGAAGGAGTGGGTCATAGCAGATAGCAGAGACTGAGTACACCTACTCCTCTTACTAACAGAGGTAATAGACAAAGGAAGGTAGATAAGATAAGACTTCCCCCAAAATGACCATCCTGATATGTGCCATCCAGCAGTCAGCTTTTCCCATCTTCCTGGGAAAAAACACTTTTAATGAACATAAGAAAGTCATGTAGACTAAGGCTAAGGATGCTCACTGTCAGAGGTAGGATGAACCATTGGTCTGATCCAGTATGGCACTTCTTAAGGTGTTTGACCTGGACCTGATCCTGGGAAACCAGGGTACAGAGATCTCATCTTAGGCTGCATTCTCAGAAGATGAAAAAAAACTTTCCCCTGGTTCTTTTTGATCATGTGAATAGAGTAGATCACATGATGTCTTAACAAATGACCTGTAAGTGTGAGGGTGCAAACCAAGGTTTAACAACTGGGTTATTTTCAACTTGTACATTTCTTGTAACCTGGGAATGAACCAGGGGCGGCTGGTGGGTTTTGAGTTTGGAGGGGCAGTAAGGCTGGCAAGCTGGTTGGCGGAGCTCGGGGGACGGTAGGCGGAACCAGGGGGATGGTAGGCGGAGCCTGGGGGATGGTAGGCGGAGCCAGGGGGATGGTAGGCAGAGCCAGGGGGACGGTAGGTCAGTGGCATGACATAACGCAATAGCAAGGAGTTCCCATGGTTAACATTGGATGGAAGAAAACACAATCTACATGCACATCAAGCTTAAAATAAATAATATATAAACCCCAAACATAGGGAAACACTGACAAAACACTGACAAAACACAGCAGCAAGGAGCTCCCAGGGTTAACATCAGAAAACACAATCTAGATGCACACAAGCTTAAAATAAATAAAGTATAAACCCAAAAGCACAAAATTTCCAGCATTGTGAAGGTGTGGGAAACAGCCTTGGGTGTGTGTGTGTGCTGGGGGGGGAACAGCCTTGGGGGGGTGCCTTGGGGGGGTGCGGGGTTGGAGCTCAGCTGGGTTGAGCACTCAGCCGCCCAAACCGCGTTTTCCATTGGAAAATGCGCTTGGACTTAGCATTTTTTAGTCTTCTGGGACCCACTCCTCTGGAGTGGATCCCAGAAGTCAACTGAAACAGTGCCGCAGCAGCCTCTGCCTTGCCTTTGCTTCAGAGCGGAGGCTGCTGCAGCGCTGTTGTCAGTTTCTGTAAAAAATGCCAAGTCCAACCGCGTTTTCCAATGGAACACGCGGTTTGGGCGGCTGAGCGCTCAGTCCAGCTGAGCTCCTCCGTCTACACAGCATGTATAGGACATGCTGTGGAGGGAGGAGCTAGGGCTTCCATTGCGCTCAATGGGCGCAAGGAAAGTTCTCACCGGGGCGCTTGTTGAAAGCGCCCTGGAGAGTTGCCTTGGGCCGTGCACATGAGCACTGGTCCCTGCCTCACATGCTCAAAGAAGAACATGGCTGCTGGTGGCACACTGCAGCCGCTTCCTTGCTGCTCCCAGCACCAGGTAAGAATAAGATTCCTTCCTATCCTCCCGCTCACACCCCCCAAGGCTGTTTCCCACCCTGCACACCCCCCAAGGCACCCCACACCCCCAAGGCTGTTTCCCACCCCACACCCCCAAGGCTGTTTCCCACCCCACACACACACACACACCCAAGGCTGTTTCCCCCCCTTCACAATGCTGGAAATTTTGTGCTTTTGGGGTTTTTATGTGATTTTAATTGATGTGTTTAGAATTTTTAAGCCACCCCGAGCTGCCTGTGACAGAAGGAGTGGGGTATAAAAGTTTTAAAATAATAAATAAATAAATAAATAAAAACATCCTGAGATGTGATTGTTTACATATGAATGTGTGCCTTTCTATATATCCAACTCAGAATCTCTCTATGTGTTATTCACTGTGCAAAGTGTGTTGTGCAAGCAAAATAATTTTAATCAGTTTTCAGTTTCAGTGAAACTGACAACAGTGCTGCAGCAGCCTCCATTCTGAAGCAAAGGTAAGGCAGAGGCTGGTGCGGTGGTGTGGCAAGTGGCGGCAGCGAGGTTTTTTGTATTTTGTTTTTTTAAACGAGCGGCGGCGCCTGGCGGGCCCTCGGCGCTTGGGGGGTCAGCACCCCAAATTCCCTGGGAGGCCAGCCGTGCCTGGAATGAACACTTCCCACTTTTGGTTGGCAGCTTCAGAAAGACATGAGAAAGGTGCACAGCCTCACTGGATTGTTAACAGCAGCAGGGGCAATACCAGTGGCAAAACTGAAAGCAGGGGAAGCAACGTGTGAAAAACCATAAGGCACAATTGTGAAATTTAAATAGGAAATTAAATAGGAAATTTAAGTAGTGGAAGAAGATACCTGTGTGAATGTACCCTCTTGCACAAACTCTCTGTGTAACCTACGGTAAGTCACTATCTTTCAGCTTCAGTTCATCATCTTTAAAATGGTAATAATAATGACCTATCTGGCAGGTTTTTAATCAGGGCAACCTGGATGAAGACTGTAAAGCACTCTGAAAAGTACAAGTGCTATAGAAATGATAAATAATGCCTGAACAAAGTGAAAGGTACAAAACACCCCAGGAGTGACCAATTTTACTCTCCTTGACATTATGGCCTTGTGTCAGCAAAGCTGGATAATAGTGGGGAGCGGGGTGGGGGGAGACACATTTGACCAGGCTAAAACTGATTAAAATTCTTTTGCTTGCACAACACACTTTGCACAGTGAATAACACATAGAGAGATTCTGAGCTGAATATATAGAAAGGCACACATTCATATGTAAACAATCACATCTCAGGGTGTTTTTATTTATTTATTTATTTATTTATTTTAAAACTTTTATACCCCACTCCTTCTGCCACAGGCAGCTCGGGGTGGCTTAAAAATTCTAAACACATCAATTAAAATCACATAAAAAGGAGGAAGAGAAAATAACATCCCACCCTCCCATCCCCAACCCCCCCCCCCATTACCCATCTCCCCACCAAATGTCTGGCAGAACAGCCAGGTCTTACAACTTCTCTGAAAGGAGGGGATATCCGGGGCCAGCCGAGCATCTACCATAAAGGAGTTCCACAGCCATGGCATGGCCACAGAGAATACCCTCCCCTGCGTGGCCCCCCCAATAACCCCAGTGGACCATGAGCAGGGCACCCCCAGATGACCACAGGGGTCCATCCAGGACCCAGGGAGTGAGGTGGTCTCACAGATAGGCAGGGGCCAGGCCATTTAGGGCTTTATAGGCCAAAACCAACACCTTGAATTGTGCCCGGAAAACCACCGGCAAACAAATGCAGAGAATGGAGCACTGGTGTAAAGAGATGCTACACCATATGGCCACTCAGGAGCTACCCATCCGAATGCCTGTTTGAAGGTGGAGCAGGGGGATGAGCGGTGCAGCATCACTCATGGCCACGCACAGAGCACTGTCAAAAAATCCAGAGTATGCCGTGTAAGACAAGCCAAAAAGGGTCATGGGTGCCCACTCATCCCCATAACATATGAAATAGGATGGCCAGCCATGCCAACAGACAAGTTTGCTGCTCATAGGCACTATGGGCAGGGGACACAGCCTTGGCAAGTCGTAAGAACTGGACAAGAGCACAAGGGAGCCCGGGTTCCCCAGTACTCATGCCAGGAACGTGTCAATTTCAAAGGCCAACCTGGCAGGCTTACCCCTCCCCCATAGTACAGTACTGGCCCCTGCGGTCATCAGGGGATGCCCTTCTTGTGGTCCCCTGAGTTTTCCGGGGGGCCATGCAGGGGAGGGCATTCTCGGTGGCTGCACCGAGGCTGTGGAACTCCCTTCCGGTAGGGATGCGTCTGGCCCCGGACCTTCCCTCCTTTCTAAAAAGCGGTTATACTTGGCTGTTCCATCAGGTGTATGGTGAGGGAGATGGGTAGAGGGTGGAGGAGGAGAGGGATGGGGGGAGTGGTATGTTTTTATAATTTTATGGTTTTATAATTGTTTTTATGTTGCTGTAAGCTGCCCCGAGCTGCCTGTGGCAGGAGGGGTGGAATATTAAGTCTTTTAATAAATAAATAAATAAATAAATAAATAGTCCACGGCAGGAGGAGTGTGTGGTGGCTTCCATGGTAGCCATGCAAGGAGACATCTGTTAGAATCCCTCCCCACACACTTCACCTGACTGGGTGCTCTACGGCAATGCCACTCAGCAGCCACATCCCCCCCACCCCAAGTGGGGACTGCACATTTTTCCTGTCCTTTGGCAAATCTGGCATTTGGTTGCACACAAGTCCATTAGGCACCTCACAGACATATGTGCATTTGGATACCTGTTTTGCAAGCACGCATCCGATTCGGCAGCATAAATTAGGTGTAAGAAAATGTATGTTCACAATTTCCAAATTTTCACTTTATCTGGCCCTCAGTGCAGAGCCAACTCAACCCAAATGAACATTTTGTTTATAATTATCAACAGCTCAGGGATTCATTGCAAGCATCAAGAGAGAGGAGTATGGCAATGCTGGAAAAGCAACCTGGATTCTGACATGCCAATAAAACAAAAGTTGATGTAATAAAGATGAGTGATAGCAACAAACGACTGTAAAGTTTAGAAGTACATCTGGCCTAGATAAACTTTTTTCTAGTTTGTAAAGTTACATGTGGTGGTTGCGGCTATGGAAAATCCAGATGCAGAGCAAAATCTTTTTATTTTCTTTGCATACTGCAAAGATGCTCGTTGGCTGACTATTTATTTATTTATTTATTTATTATTAAACTTTTATGCCATCCTCTCCTACTGTTGTATCTCGGGGTGGCTTACAACAATATAAAATATAAAACATAACAACTCACTATCTAAAATATAAATGTATAATAAAATAAAGATATAAAATATCTTTTAAAACATCCCAAGGCATACCAGGTGGCGTTAACCCCCCAACCCCCCCCACACACACCAGCCTCCATTCTAACCCCCACCTGTCTCCCTCTCCAAACATCTGATGGAACAGCCAGATCTTACATTTTTGATGGAAAGAGGAAAGGTTTGGGGCCAAGCAAATCACCTTTGGGAGGGAGTTCCACAGCCTCGGCATGGCCACCGAGAACGCCCTCCTCATTGTCATCATCCAGGAAACCTGGGGGACTCCAAGGAGTGCATCCCCAGCTGACCATAGGGGCCAATCCAGAACCTGGGAGGGGTGAGGTGATCCTGCAGGTAGTCAGGGCCCAAGCTGTGTAGGGCTTTATAGGTCAATACCAACACCTTGAATTGGGCTTGGAAGACTATAGGGAGTCAGTACAGAGATTGGAGCACTGGTGTAATATACTCATGGTGACCTGTCCTTGTAAGGAGATGGGCCATCTCATTTTGCACCAGCTGCAGTCTCTGAGCCATCACCAAGGGTAGATCCATGTAGACCATGTTGCAGTAGTGCAGTCTTGAGGTAATAAAAGCATGGACAATTATGGCCAGGTCAGAGGCGGAGACATACGGCCAAAGTCAATGTACCAGGTGTAATTGGTGGAATACTCCCTTTGCCACAGCCACCACCTGAGCATCCAGGCAGAGCGGAGAGTCTAGGAGCACCTCCAGACACCAAACCTGAGGAACCAATAGAGGCTGGACCCTATCAATGACAGGTGCCACCGCTCCCTCAGCCCTCCCCACCAGCATCATCTCTATCTTGTCAGGATTCAGCTTTAGACAGCTTGCCCTCATCCAGTCCAGCCATCAAACACCAGGTAAGCACCAAGACTGCCGGGCCTGGGTCAGCGGAAAAGGAAAGATAAAGTTGGGTGTCATCAGCTTACTGATGACATTGCATACCAAACACTCTGACAACTTCACCCAGAGACTGCATTTACACACAGAGCAACACAGGGGACAGAATAGAACCTTGCGGGACTCCACACATGAGGTCCCAGGGAGAAGATGAACAATCACTCAGTACCACATGCTGGGTTAGGAGGAATAGGAGGTAGTGTCTTACTATGGATCAGTAACTGGTTAAAGGATAGGAAGCAAAGAGCAAAGCTAAATGGTCAGTTTTCACAACGGAAAGATGTAAAAAGTGGTGTGCCCCAGGGATCTCTATTGGGACCAGTGCTGTTTAATGTATTTATTAATGAACTAGAAAGGGGTGTTAAGAATGAGGTGATCAAATTAGCAGATGACACCAAGTTATTCAAGGTAGTTAAAACACGAGCAGACTGTGAAGAACTACAGTAGAATCTCACAAGACTAGGTGCCTTGGCATCTAAATGGCAGATGATATTTAATGTGGACAAGTGCAAAGTGATGCACATAGGGAAATATAATCCAAACTATGAGTATATAATGCTGGGTATGAAGCTAGGAGTTACCATTCAGGAAAAGGATCTGAGAGTGATTGTCGACAATACACTGAAATCCTCAGCCCAGTGTGCAGCAGCAGTCAAAAAAACAAACAGAATGTTAGGAGTTATTCGCAAAGGGATAGAGAATAAAACTGAGGATGTCATAATGCCTCTATACAAATTGATGGTGCGACTGCACCTGGAATATTGTGTGCAGTTCTGGTCACCCCATTTCAAAAAAGACATAGCTGAACTAGAAAAGGTACAGAGAAGGGCAACAAAAATGATCAAGGGCATGGAAGGGCTCCCGTATGAGGAGAGGCTTGGTAGGTTGGGGCTCTTCAGCTTGGAGAAGAGACGACTGAGAGGAGATANGAGAAGGGCAACAAAAATGATCAAGGGCATGGAAGGGCTCCCGTATGAGGAGAGGCTTGGTAGGTTGGGGCTCTTCAGCTTAGAGAAGAGAAGACTGAGAGGGGACATGATAGAAATTTATAAAATCTTGAGTGGTGTGGAATGAGTAGATAGGGAAAAGGTTATTTACCCTGTCAAATAGTACTAGAACTAGGGGACACTCCATGAAACTAGCTACTGGCAGATTTAAAACAAATAAAAGGAAGTACTTTTTCACTCAACGCATAATTAACTTATGGAATTTGTTGCCAGAGGACGTTGTCAAGGCCAGTAGTATAGCTGGGTTTAAAAAAGGACTGGAAAAGTTCTTGGAGAGTAGGTCCATTAATACTTATTAACTAAGTAGCTTACGGGACGAACTTCATACCATCGGGAGCTGGGAATGAACAACAGGGAATGGATTGCCCATTGTGACTGTTGGTTCTTCTCCCATGCAATCGAGATTGGCCACTGCTGGAGGACAGGATGCTGAGCTTGCTGGACCATTGGCACCACATATGAGTTCTCCCAGCCATTCAAGTAGAGCCATTCAAGAAAGTCTCTGTGCCAAAACCCAGCTGGAAGTTGGACTGCAAGGAATCCAGAAAACCGACATGGTCTAGATGTCCCTGAAGTTGCTGAGCCACCACCAGTTCAATAACTTTCCCTAAAAAAGGAAGGTTAGAGACCAACTGATAACTAGCCAGGGAGCCAATATCCAAGGATGGTTTCTTGAGCAGGAGCCACACCACCACCTCTTTGAGGCAGCTCGACACCTTGCCCTCCCTAAAGGAGGCATTGACTACCCCAGACTTCAGTGGCCCTAACGTCTCCCAGCTGGTCTTGACCAGCCAGGATGGGCATGGATGTAATAGTTTCAAGTCAAGTTTGTTTATTTCTTGTTCTGGCATTGGCCATGACAAGGTTCAAGTTTTAAAATCAATACATAAAATTTACAAACAACATACTTTCAAAAATTTAACCAAACATAACCTTACAAATAACCACATAACCCATTACAGCCAAAAATTAAATTAATACTTAAATAAAGATATAATCAAATAGATGAACTCAAGAATTTTTTCCTTAATATACCTGCCCGAAAGGCAAAATCAGCGACCACTTCTGAAATTGAAGAAATATTGTCAGAAAGGCAGAAAATATCAATGCTGTTGGTGACAGAGCAACCGGGGGATTAATCTTATGCCACATGTCAGTTCTAACATGGTTATAGAGCAGACAATATAATAAATAATGGACCAGAACCTCGATCTCATTTTCCTCACATGCACATTTCCTTTGCTTGTAAGGTTGGTGTGAATATCTACCTGAAGACACAGCAGAGTCAAAGGTTTGTTGTCGGCGCACCCCCCAATAAAGACGAGGACACGCTTAATGGGATCAAACGGCCGCACTCTTTATTTAATATTAACAAACGGAAGGGGAGGATGGGTGCACACCTCCCGCCTCCCCCTCTTCCGGAACTGGGGTCCTTATCTCTAATAACCTTGCTAACTGCTAATTAACCACCCCCTTTTAGGAGGTCCCCTTTCCTCTCAGTCCCCGCAGTCTGTGTGTACTTCTTTCCCATTTTCCATTAATTGAGAGGGTAACCTCCTGTTCCTTCTTTCCTATTAATTTACGCCCTGCCTCGTCCCCCGGGTTTCCCCAGGCCGGGCGGGTTGTTCGTGCCTGCCCCATCTCTGGGGTTAGTTTCAGCAAAGGTTGAGAACACCGTTACCCGCTGCTTGGCAGATGCTCCTCCCAGCAGGTGCGGCCGTCCGTCTCTCCCTTCGGGTTGGCCATACAGTGGGCCGCACTGTGGCGACTATGCCATGGACCTTCCCATCTCTTAAGGAGATGCTGCTACCCATGCTCTTCTAACTTAGAAATTCAAACCTTGTAACTTCCAAACTTTTGGGCTTCCCTCTGCCCCTCGCC
>QEPC01015110.1:589697-610404 GCA_003113815.1 Sphenodon punctatus | reverse complement strand
GGGGGGGGGGGGTTTGCCCTCCCTATGCCCCGACAGACCTACCCTTCCTTTACAAGTCGGGGGGGGGCCTTTGTCGGCCCTGTTCCCTCTGCAACTCAAACACTCCGGCCTACTCCTGCGCACGAGCCCGGCCTGTTCTCAAGCCGGCCGCTCGTGCCGCACGTCCTGTCTCCCCCACTCTAGCCACGCGAATGCGGTGCCAAAGCGGGGGATCTAAAATGGAGCCCGGGATCTCGCGGGTCTCGCGAGACTCCGGGGTGTGCTTGATTCTGCCCCCATTGCTTCACAACGGGGGCCCCTCCTCTCTGCCGGCCTGTGCGGCCGAAATCTCCGCCCCGTGTCCCCATCCTTCCCCGCTCAGGGGAGTGGGGTGGCGGCAGCGCCAAACCCCCGCCGCGGCTAACGCGGAGGGGGGATAGCCGCAATCTCCGCCCCGTGTCCCCGTCCTTCCCCGCTCAGGGAAGTGGGGGGGCGGCAGCGCCAAACCCCCGCCGCGGCTAACGCGGAGGGGGGATAGCCGCAAGGCAGTAAAGGCTCTCCTTAGGTGATAATCACTCATGTCCTTTAGATAATTACATCCATTCCTTGATGGAAGGACAAAACGGTACATGTGAGAAGTACGGACCTGACGAGCTTGACTCCTTAAGGTCTGCAAATCAATGTCACAGGATCTTTCCTTTATCATTTTAATCCTGATTTTCAGGGGGAATTGCTACAAAAAAGAGATGGGCAGCCCCAAGTTATTCAGCTGATTATTAACAAATACCAACCAGGGATAACTGTTGACTTTCCTTTCGATCTCAAAACACCTTTTGGTGATAGAATCTATAGGACACAAGACCAACTTTAATGCAAAGCATAATAAAATTTTCCTTAATTGTGCCCCAAATGAAATAGAGCCCATTTCCAATTTAACTAATGCTGAAGAGACCCCCGGAGGGACCCATAGAATTTTCCGAAGAAATTTGTTTTGCACTGGCTCCAACAAGGCAAGAGCGGCAGGGGTATAACCCCATATCTGAACCCCATAACTGAGTTTCACAATGATCTTCCTTTCAAAAACCTTACAAGCAGGGGCAACCAAATGGCCACCATTGGTAGAATAAAATTTATGAATTACAGCTGCACTAACCAAAGCCTCCTGTTTAATGGACTGTATATGTGGATTCCAGGAGTTATTAAATGCAAAAACTATTCCAAGGTACTTAAAGGTACGCACCTGCTCTATCTGGTTCTTATTAAGGAACCAAGAAACTGGTTTAAACCTCTTGGCAAAAACCAAAATTTTGGTTTTTCATAATTGATTTTCAGGTCTTGTAATTGGCATTTTGCTCCAAAATCAAATAGCAACCTCTTCAGTCCCAATCTGGCAGTTGAAAGCAGCATGGTGTCATCGGTGTACATTAAAATGGACAGCCGTTGATCACCGATCTTAGGGGCCATATAGTCACCAGTGTCCCTGTGGTCCAAAATCAGTTGGTGGATGTAATAAAAAACTGGTGGCCCTAACAGTCCCCAGGGCATCCTTCACATCAGTGGGCGACACCAACTGAAACTGATCCCACAAAACAGGACCAGATGGGGCTTCCATTACCTCTGGTTCTCCTACTGCCATAACTGTGGTGTTGAAGACACAGTGAATCTGAGCGATTTAACCACAAAAAAAGTCGACAACCCTGTCACAGCGGGCACTGAAAACTTCCAGTTTTAGGTGGAAGGAGACTGGACTGACCAGACCCTTTACCACCTGGTAAAGCTCCTCTGGACATGACTTTGCAGATGCTATGAGGGCAGCAAAGAATTTCTTTGTTGCTGCTCGCACAGCCACAGCATAGGCTCGTAAACTAACTCTATGCTGCAATCGGTTGGATTCAGTGCAAGAATGACACCATGATCGCTGCAACCGCCGCCCTTCCCACTTCATCTGCCGCAGGTCATCTGTAAACCAGGGGTACTTGAGCAGTCGGCGTTCAGGAAGCAGATGCCTGGGAGCCATTCAGTCAATGGCCTCGGTCAGCAAGGTGTTCCAAAGCGCCACGAGATCATCAAGTGAATGATCATCAAGGTCAGAGCAAAGCTCTACAAGAGCATTCAGGAACCTTTCTGGTTCCATAAGTCTCAGGGGGTGAACCAACCTAACTGGTTCCACACCTTCACAGGAACAGACGTGTGCCAGAAGACTGGCCTGGAGGAGGTAATGATCCATCCATGACAAGGGTACTGATGACACCTCCCCCACTAACAGATTCTCCACCTCAAGGCCCATGCAAAATATCAGGTGCTGGTGTCAGAACTCTTTGCAGAAATCAGAACAGACTGGGCAGGTTTGTACACAAAATTCCCTTTCTACACTGGGTTTTGGAAGCAAGACTAGAGAAGAGCTTCCTTCCAACTATTTACAGCTTAAACTGTTCACTTAAGGAAGATAGGAGAGAGCTACAGTGTAATTTCACCCCCTCCCAGTGAGTTTAAACAACTATAAGCATAAGCAAGCATAGCTGGTGTGATCCCATCACCACAGAAGCCAAGGGGAGTTACATCATTGACACCAAAGGAATTCACGCAGGAATATAACACGTTGTAAATGTCCATGGACCTTGGTGTGAATGTAATAGGAATGGAAATAAGAGTGAAACTAAACAATACTTTCTAATAAAAACAGACAGAATACCAAACTGGAATCTCAGGTTTAAACATCCCACAGTCTAAAGAAACTTTGGATTTTGCTTCAAAGGAAATGTCTCTCTCTTACACGCTCCCTTTTCCAAATAAAACACCTATAATCAATACCGTTAAGAACAGTTAACTATGGTATTAGTATAAATACCACCACTCTTAACAACATTCCTAAAGGTATGCATTTAGATTAGAGAGGAACCTTGGATAATTCTGGATTTAGGTGACACACCTGAATCAATTTATTGCGAAGGGGAAGCTAAATATTTCAAGGTTAGCTATCAGGCATGAGATCTTGGGCTATTTCTGGATTAGAAGAAATATCTCAAGGTAGTGGACTTAAGTTCTTTCAAAGATGATTCCAACAAGCAGAACTGCTCTTGCAGATGTGACCCAGGCTACTCAGAAAATTGGACATTTATTAAGGGGTTATTTCAAGTAGTGCTTTATTAATGGGTTTGTTGTTGTTGTTCTTTTTAAAAGGGAGGAGGCAGGAATTATCCTAAACTATAGACTAGATCAGAATTTCCCAAACTGTGAATTGAGACCACAAGTGGGGCAGTGCCATTGCAGATGGGGTAGTAATCTCAACTGATAATTGGTATATTTTTACATGTCTGTCATATTGAATACAATTGCAGGTTTATACCTCAAAATGAAGAAAAAGTTATGAGTACCACTGCACTAGATATTCATAAAACAACTCATAATCTGCTTGTGTCTCTTATTGATTTATGATCAAACACTTTAAACATTGTTTACTACTTAGACTCAATGGAGTGAGTTTGTGATGGAGAAGATCTAATGAGTTAGCCAGCCCCTCTTTTTGCAAGTGTAAGATTGTTTATTCCAGTGTCTTGTCATAAAGTCCAATACAATGATACAATAAATCTAATGTCCCTCTAAACTCTGGAGAAGCTTGGATTCAGAGCAGAATCTGACATTGATTTTTAATGTCTTGATTTTCTTGGCTGAATTTCCCCCCCATATTTGTTTCAGGTTTTGGTGGTTGAAATATTCCACATTTTCATCCACTGGTTCAGAATGCCCAGTACAGGTAACTATTAGCACAGGCCATCTATCAGTTGAATTATTGCCCCATGGCACATGTTACATAGTTAATCTTAAAGGCTGTAAATTAAAATTTGATGATTCCATTTCAATTAAGACAATGCAACAAAATTCCAAGCTGGCTTTGTTTAAACTACTCCTTCATACTTATTATAGGAACTTCAAAATTAATGAGTTGGCTGAATTTTTCATTTAATGGGGCATGTATGTCTTATGATTTACTGTCTGGATAGATTATAAATCAGAACATTAATTTGGTTTATTAAAGTCCCTGATTTTTAAATAATATACAAATGGTGCCCCATACATTATAGACACAGTCAAAATGGTCCATTAATTAAACCAGGTTTAATTAGGTCTGTCAAAAATCTGTAGCTAGATAAAATAAACAGTGGTGAGAATTATTAATAGGAGGTTGCATTTTTTTCAGGTTAATGGTTTCTTGATGACTGAATTAGGAAGCAACAATTTTTGAGAGCTTTTTTATTTCTCTGATAATGTTTACAACAAAATAGCCTTTTCCTAGAGTGCTTTACTTGGGAAGAAATAGGTCTTTGGAAAATGCTTTCTACCAAACAATGGATAAACTCTTCCTTTTGTGCTCTTCATTGACCTCCAAGTGTCAGAATACTGAGCCATATGCAAACTTAGAGTAGAAGGAGTATCCTCCTCCAAACTTTTGACCCTAGCCTGTAGACAACCTTGAAAAGTAAGAAGAGTGAGCCAGCCATTGGGTGTTTTCAAATGAGCAAGGTGATGGGAAAGGGGTCTGTGGCCGCTACATGGTTCTGCCACAGAGAACTAGGGGTGTGCACCAGGCCCCCATGTCATTTTCATTTTTCATTGTTGTTATTCAAAAATGCCATTTTTATTATCGTTATTAACGGCAATGTCATTTTCATTTTCATTGTTATCGTTTTTGTTATCGTTTTTGGTATAGTTTTTTATATCATTTTCATTATCTGTATCAATATAGGTAGCAGTATTGTTTTTGTTATCGGTATCGATATTCATTATCGTTATTGATATCATTATTGATATCAGTACTATTTAAAACAAAGATTTTATTTTTGGTATCAGTATCATTATTGATTCCTGTGCATAACTAATATTTATCTAAATCTAAGGTAGACAGGGGAAGGGAAAAGGAAAACTATCTACTATCTAATAAATTGTGTATATAACAATTCTAATCTAATCTATATGTCTACAATATATATCTATTACTAATCTATACTACCTACCTCTATATAATGTACAGGGAGGAAAAGGACAAGGAAAGGGAGAAGGTAAAATGTAGGGTATGAGGAAGGAAAGGTGTTGGTGGGAATACCAAATAAATAAATAAATAATACAATGAGGGCTAGGGAGGATTTATTTTATGTGCAGCCACCACAGTTCTGTAAACGCAAACTGACAAGAAGAGCTCTTACACAATGGAGAGCAAAAAACCTGACCCTCCCATTAAAAAGGGTTGCAGTGTCCTCCCCCAGATCCCCTCTGATTGATTGTGAGAGGCAGCAGGCATTGATCAATCACAGAGTTCCATGATACTGCTGGGGCCTGCTTGTGCTGCTCGTTGGCCAGGGATACATCCATCAGATACTGCTGAGCTTCTCGCCCCTCCCACAGTTCAAGAGTTCAACCCTGTTAAGACTCCGAGATGTTTGCTCTCTCCTCCCCTCTCTACATTTTCCCTCCAAAACCCAACTGCCACAGCACTAATAATAATGACAATAATAAGGACATTGTCATTTTTGTTTCTTGTTATCATTTTTGTTATCATGAATTAGTATTGTTTTGGTATCATTTTTTATATTGGTATCAATATAGGTATCGTTAACTTATCGGTATCAGTATTGGTATCAGCATCATTATTCTCGGTTGTCATTTTTGGTATTCTTGGTTGTTATTTTCGTTATCGTTATTCTCAGTTGTCGTTTTTGTTATTGCAATAACGAAAATGACAATTTTCATTATCGTTATTGTAATAAAGAAAATGACATGCACACCCCTAGGACCCACACAAATGGAGTGCATGGGAAGCTATTCAAACGGGCAGCTTCTAGCATGGCTACCATGGCCACGGAAGCAGCCACTGTACATTTGGCTGGTCGTGCACAGAGCACTTCAGATTTCCGTAGTGAACACAGGGGCCTGCTCATAGGTAATTTTATTTGGGTGCAGAAATGCAGTGAGGCTTTGCCAGTTTGACCGGCCTATAAGGGAAGGAAAATTCAGTTAAGACTGCTGCTATGTCTGCTACCAAAAATGGGGGAATGATGTGGGGGAGGGTGGAAAATATGGCTGGCTTGGTGGGGAGGTTGTTAGCTTGGGGAGGGTGGAATGGGGCATTGGTCTGACTCAGAGGGTGTACCTGCCTTGGGGAGGGAGAAATATCTCATAGGTCTGGCTCAACGAAATCGCTAGCTTGAGGGAGAGTGGGGTATGCAACTCATTTGGGAAAGGGAATGGGATATATTTATTTATTTTTATTTATTTATATTTCTTAGCCACCCCCTCATGCCCATGGCATCCCGGGGTGGCTTGCAGCATAGAAATAACAATTTTAAAGAACAATAAAGCACAGAAAATCCAAACATTTTAAAACCTACCTAAACCGCCCACCCCCCAACCTATTGACCCAATCCTCCTCTGAAGGCCTGGGAGAACAGCCAAATTTTGCAGCCCCGAAAGAAGACCAACAGATTTGGGCCCTAACTCAAACCTTTGCTCATCCTTTGAATTTTATCTGTATTTGAGTCTTGGAAAAGTTTGGTTAACTTTTTTTCCCCTCCCCTTCTGGTTTCCTGCACTTTTTTTTTGCATTGGCTGCAAAACTCTGAGACAGGCACTTCTCGCTTCATAGTTTTCTAAACCAGCCAAAACCACAAGCTGATGGAAACCTCACAAGAAAGCCTATTCTAGCAAGAAATTGTGCCCAGTTGTCTGCAGCGTTTTCTCTAGCCTGTCATTTCAAGGAAGAGGTGGGTGTGGGGAGGTTGTTCTCTTGACAGTGTGTGGATAGACATCAGTGGCTCAGCAGTTTACAGCTGGCTTCTGAACTAACTAAGAAAAAGGGGTCAGACAACCCCAAGAGTAGAAAATGGAAACTTTTTAAAGAGAGCAGCAGTAGCTGCCTAAATTTCTAGCAAATACAGAAACAATATGGCCTGAAAAAAGAACTGTGTCTAAATTCTTGTGCTTTCTCAGCTCTAAAGTCATGAGCCTTCATTTAGAATTCATTAAAGTCTCCTGCCCAAATGTCTCTCCCTAAGTAGGTCTCTATCTTTGAAGCATGAATATTTACAAACTCTTCTTTCCTTATGGTGAAATTCAAACTCTTCTTTCCTTATGGTGAAATTCAAATCTCTCCTTAAAACTCACCTCTTTCGCTCTGCTCTGTCTGACTCTTTATCCTGCTGAGCCACTATTCCTATACCTACGATCGGTTTACCCTTATCCTTGCAACATGGACCTGCCTGCTGTCATTCTCATCGTAACCAAGCCAAGTACGTGCACTTGAGACCTCGCATCTTCATGAATGTTAGACCCCTTGTCTCTCCCTCTGTTCCCCTCCCTAAGTCTCTCCCCCAGCTCCTGTCTCTAAGATTGTAAGCCCTAGGGGCAGGGACCGTGTCTATTTTATTACTTTGTAAAGTGCCAGGTACACTGCTGGCGCTATATAAATGTTTGTTAATAATAATAATAATAATAATTAGCCAGTTCCAAATTTTTCTTATGTTTCTGCTTTTGTCTCATGCTTCTAGTTCACTAGTATATGTTTGGGACTGCCTGGTTACAGCCACTATAAACAGCGGAGGCATAGACAGACCACAAAGGTCTGTATAAAATGTTAATAGGACAGTTGCTTTATTCCTGTGGGTGTTTATAAATGAGATGCTACCATGCATGGCCACCCAGAAGCCACTCATCCAGCGAAGTGTCTGAAGGTGGCATGGGGAAAGTGTGCTCCCATGAGCCACACAGCACCAACTCATGGCCACTCAGGGTGTCAAGAAATCCAGAGTGTACCATGCAGACAAGCCAAAAAAGTGTGTGGCAACAGGCACATACGCATCCACTGCCCATATGAACTGGGGCAGCCAACCAAGCCAGCATACCAGGGTGGAGACCACAGCCATTGCAAGTCATGGGAACTGGCTATGAGCAATGGGGCGTCCAGATTCCCCTGCAGTCAGTTTCAAAGGTCAGCTTCCCGCTCCTCCATGGTTCATGGCAGGGAGAGTGTGTGGTGGAGCCACCACACTGGGAGCCACCCGTTAGAGTTCTTTCCTATGCACTTCACCTGAGTGGCTCCTCCACAGCTGTGCCACTCAGCAGCCAGACACACACACACACACACACACACACACACACACCAGCCTTGCTAAAAAAAAAACACCCTCTGATCAGAACAATGCATTTAGGCACCCATTCTGGAAAGCACTTATACATGGTGCTTATGTCCTGTAGAGATAGGTGTGGTGAGAGACAGGAAACCCAGCACAGTAGTTTATAACGATGAAAGACAGGAAGAGTCATAAACATGGCACTGAAAATGTTGAAAAGTCAAGCTGTATCCATTCATTTCTGAGAAGTCTGTTTTGACTAACTCTGCTATCGGAGCCATAAATCGAATCTCTATCAGTGAGCAAGCTACAGAGGCCTGGAGAAGGAAATCGCCTCCCCTCATTTATTGAACCAAAAATGCTTGAGCTACCTAGATTGCAGCAAAGTCTAAAAAGAAATTACCAGCAAGAAAAGCAAAGGGCATAATTTGTGGTGGAAAGATGGTAGGATTGATGCAATCAGAAGTAAGAAAAGATTTGAATTCAGGATTTTTATTCAGCAAGCCTCTGATCCTCAAAGTGCTTTGCTGGCAATCCCCCATTCACTTTAGTGTGCTTTGAAGACTGAGTTGTCATTCCCCCTTCCTTGATATTCTTCACTTTATTGTTGTCCCAATTCCCTTCCTTTCCTTCCTGTTTTTCTGCCTTTTTATTTTCTTTTGAAAAGTGTGAGAGACAATGGGGCAGGGGATGGTGGAGGAGACCGGAATACACTCCTGAGCCCCCACTGCTGCCTGCCTTGGCTCCTCACAATGGCTCCTTGGGCACAGAAAGTGGATATATAGCTTATGCCTGGCATGTCTTCGGTCTTGCCAACACAAACAATCTATCTTCAACACGTATCGGACCTGGCTGTGTACATAAAACAGCATACAGGTAACCACGGCTATATACAGTGGGTACCCATGAGCTGTTGGATAGGGGAAGGCAGGGCTTACCAGTCTGGTGGCAGGTTCCTCCAGGGAGCAGCAGCTGTGGCAGCAGCAGCAGCAGTACTGGTGGTGGGAGGTCTCAGAAGTTTCAGCTCACTGCTTCTCAGGGCCTGCTGCTGCTGCTACTCTTGCTATTAGGCATGGGCGAACAGATCGCGGTTCGTGTTCGGCCGTTCGGTTCGGCCGCGATCGGTTCGTGTGTTCGCGTTCGGCCGTTCGGTTCGGCCGCGTTTGGTTCGTGTGTTCGTGTTCGGTCGTTCGGTCGTACCTCGCATTCGTGTTCGCCCGTTCGGTTCGGCCGTTCGTATTCGGCCGTTCGTGTTCGGTTGTTCGGGCAGGTCGTACGTTCGTGTTCGGCCGTTCGGTTCGTTCACCGTCGGGTTGTGCGTTCGTGTTCGGTCGTTCGGTGTTCGGGTGGTTCGCGCGTTCGCGTTCGGCCGTTCGGCCCGAAAAAAACAATGTTTTTTAATATATAAATTTTAAAAAAAATTTTATTGAATTTTTTTATCAAATATTTATATCTCTATATCTACACTAATAACTAACTAACTACCTAACTAATAAATGTATTCTAAATGCTATGAATAACTCCAACAAACCCTAAAGCTGAATCACAGAAAACAGTAAACTCTATCTGTAAACCTTAAACTAAACTACTCCTACTATGTCAAAACAAAAATGTATCGACCTAATCCTATCTATCTACCTATGAATATATGGGATGGGGGTTGGGGGGCAATCACAAACAAGACAAGGAGGGGTACAAAACTGAAATGAAACCTAAATCAATCTATAAATTAATATACTACTACTCTAATGAATCAAAAAAACAGGGGAAGGGAATGGGGAGGGAATATTCAATGGAGGGGGGAGGGAAGGAGGAAGATTGAAGATTGAACACAGGGAGGGATAAAAACAAAAAATAACAACTAAATCTATCAAAGCTAATGTAAATAAATGAGAATATGGGGGTAGATGGGTTGGATGGGTGAAATAGGAGGAGGATGGCAATGGATTGGGGAGCTGGAAAATGCTGGGTGAGGGAGCCTTCTGAAACGCCTGCTGCTCAGGAACAGTGACTAGCTCAGAAGGTATTGGGAAGGGGGGAGGCAGACAGTTTTGTTTCTTGCTGCGCCCGCCTCAAATCAGCCCCATTGGCTCCGTGCAGCCTAGCCCGTGGCCAATCATAGACTGCCAAGCCAGTGGTCTGAGGCGAAAAGAGATGGTGATTCATCAGGCTGGCTGCTACTCCAAGCCCCTCACCCCTGGTGCCTGGAAGTCTGCTCCTAGCTGAGTCAAATGACTTCCCCCTCCCTGCTACATTTGGCCTTCCAGTGACCTGACAGAAGACCATGTTTTAGCCACCCGAACACAACCGAACGCGATTCGAATTGAACGAACTGTTCGGCCATTTCGTAGTTCGGTGTTCGGTTCCGTTCGGTGTGTTCGCCATTTTTGTCGTTTGGTGTTCGGTTCCGTTTGGTGTGTTCGCTATTTCGGTGTTCGGTGTTCGGTGCGTTCGGTGCGTTCGTGTTCATGTTCGTGTTCGGTTGTCCGAGTTCAGGCCGAACACCGAACTACCGAACCGTGTTCGCCCATCCCTACTTGCTATCACCACTGCAATTCCCCAGGACCTCCTGATGCTGCTCCTTATGCTGTCACTCCATGCTTGGTCTCTTCACATAGACAGGTCTCAGGAGTAGTGAGCATGAGCAGTGTTACAATTTGCTTACACTCCCTGGACCCGCTGCAACTCACTGCTCCTCGGGACCCAGGAAACTGTGTGGAGACAGTGACAGGTGGGGAGTAGCAGGGGCTCTCCACTGCCACCATCCCTTCCTGCTTTTTAGGGATGTGCGGTTCAGATGTTCGGAGTTTGGGCCAAACTCGGCCTGTTTGGATGACCGAACCGAACGTCCAATCCGAATGTTCGAATGGCCGAACAGTTCGGAAAGGTTCGTGTGAGTTCGTATGAGTTCGGGGGTGGGAAAAACATGACTTTGGGTGGGAAAAACATGTCTGGAAGGGGGAGGCAGCTGAGGAGCAGACTTCCTGGCACCAGGGGTGGAGGCCAGGGGTGGTTTCAGGGCTAAATTATACCGATACTGGAAAAAAAATATTGATTTCGGTATTGATAGCACTATTTTCGGATGTTTGGCCGAGTTCGGCTGAACCAAACTCCGCCAAACCGAACAACCGAACCTGAACTCAGTTTTTGAACCGAACGACTAAACGTCCGAACATCCGAACCATGTTCTGTTCGCACATCCCTACTTTTGTCTGTGTCCACCAGTTACATGCTGGTGTTTGCTACATAGCAGGGCCGATGCCCTGCCTGACTCACTGCTGGGATTTATTTACTTAGGCCTACTCCTCAACTCCCTGCAACTGCCACATTCTGCATCGCCAGAATGAGAACGGGCACATATGCAGAAGACTCCTATGTGCCTCTGTCTTCTTCTCATGTACCAGTTTTCAGGCAATGCAGCAGCAGCAGCAGCAGTAGGGGAGCAGTAGCAGTAGCAGCAGCAGTAGGGGAGCCCTATGGAGCCCTGAAGCCAAATAGCCTGACTGGAGGGGCAATGGAACCAGTACCCCAAGCCAATTACAGATGGAGCTGCAGAAAAAATTGTTGAGTGTTTCCCTGGCGCTGTTTGCAACCCTCTGCCTGTGCCTAACCCCCTGCTTCTGTTTGCCCACACTTCCATCATTTGCACACCCACACACCCCATGCCTAACCCCATGCCCTCTTACCCAGTTTGCCTCCCTCTCATCCTCCTTGCCTCCTTTGCCCCATCTCTCCTCTCCTGTTGGGGGTCAGTGATGCATAAGAGTTGAGCTCAGGAAGAGGAGGGTCCAGATCATGACTCTTTCCCCTATTCTTGTGTGCATGCCCCTGTTTCTCCTCTGTTACCCTGAGGTGACATTTCAGTGCTTGGGAGGAAGAATTAGATCCAAGGGTGTTTTTAGACAAGTGCCTCCCCACTCATTACCTACTAATCATTCACCCATTATGTATGTTGTACATTGGCATCTTATGTAACCCTGCAACATGCATGATGGGTGGGTAATGTGTGGCGAGGCGCTTGTCTAAAAACACCCCAAGGGTGGGATCCAGGAAGTAGAAAGGGGCCAAATAAAAACAAGTCTCAGGCTGCATTTGACCTCTGGGCCCGAGGTTCCGCTTCCCTGATCTATGGACTCTCCCTGTGCTGAGGAAGAGCCTCTTATGCACCTCAAACAATTCCTGTGAAATCTTTTCCAGGTCTATATTCTAGACCTGCTCTTTGAACCTCACCCTCATGGTTTTCTGCACTCAGCAACCACTCATGGTTTGAGAATCCCATTGCATCTTAAGTCAGCGGGTGATTGGGCCTTTGCTGTGGCGGGTCACTCAGTGTAGAATTCGCTCCCCCCAGGTGTGTGTCTCGGTTTCTTCCTCCCGCCTCACCTTTAAGAGCACCTAAACACTTTTTTTATTCTCCTCCTTCCCTGAGCGATCTGATGCTTGAAAAACTTCTTGTTGAACATTAAATGATGTTTAAATTGAATGGGATATTTTCTGTAGGGGTGTACAACAGGAAAAAAATGTTTTCATTTTAAAAATATTATTTATTTATGCTTTTTATGACAAACAAAACAAGATTGTGAGTGAAGCTTAGAAACTGCGTCTCTCGAAATAAATTCACAAGATTTGGCAACATGGGGAAACCAAAATATGGGGGTGGGGGACCCCTCCAGATTTTGAGTTCCCCAAGAAGGGGCTTTTTTGTCAAAATTCCAAATTGCACCCCCCCTAGTATTCTGAATGCATCATTTTTCTTTAAAGATGTTCTGTTACACAATTGGGATCTAAAGCAGATTCTTGAAAACACTTTTAAGGTTGCAATCACTTACTTGGGACAATAGAACCACTCTAGAGAAAGTGGTTTGATATTTGCAGTCAAAGAGAGAAACGAATCAATTTGCCTTTAAATATACCCTCCAGATCTTTTATTTAATCACTATAAGGGATGGGAGACAAGTGATGAATGGGCAGGACTTTTAAGTTTGTATAAGAAAAAGTGCTACCTCTGAGTAAATATAAAGGGCCAACTAAAATCTCAAAGTCATTTTGGCAAACAAGGCATGAAATATATTTTAAAATAAGTTTATCCATAGTACAGTGGCTTAAAATGTTAAGTTACTCTCCCTGTTCTGCTATATTGCAAGTTTAAATGGGAAACAGATAAAGATATAATTAAAATCTTGCAAGTTAAGTACATCTCATGAATTATTAAAATGAAGCTCCCTTCATATTCTGCTGAAATTATTCAGTTATACTCCTCAGGTTTCTGCAATTATCCTTCACAGGGTCAGACTGGCACTTAAAGAGTCCAGCTGCAGACCCAAGATAAGGGCCTGTGTCTCGCTTGAACAGCTGCAAAATGCGCAGGGGAAGGGTGGATTGGGGTCCGTGAATGACTGAAGGTAGTGTTCTAGGGTGCCTCATGGTAATTTATTGGGGAACAGATGGATTTCCTTATTCAGCCATAGTATATGGTCCTGCATTTTGATCAAACTCAGCAGACTACAACTGTCCTTTAGAACCATAATAAGGCAGCGATGAAACTTGATCATCTTCATTAACCTTGTTGGTTGTTGTTCGCCTTTAAATTCACCCTCCTGTACAAGCAATATTTTTGTCCCTAATTGCTTAAAACACGTTGTGCAGAAATGTTTTTAATCAAAATTCCTCTGGGTTGAATGCTTCTTATGGACATTTAATGTATTATTTATTTCATCCAAAGGACGTCCATGTAGAAACTTCCAGAGGCAAACAGGCCAGCATACTCTTTAGTTTGCAAACAGTCAGATACTTTGTCAAGAACAAAAGTGTGATCAGTGCAAGAATGTGGCTCTTCTGCTGCCCATTTAGCAATGTGCCCTTTCCCCAGGCCACCTGGAATGGAGAAACACAGGGTGATTTCAGACGTTACGCGGTCCCAAGTCACCACAGTGGATTCTCAGTGGTGGCGAGCCACCCAACCACCCCCGTGGTCAAGGAAGACCCAGAACAGACGTGCTGGGACCGGGACCACAGCAGGGGAATTGGGCCATTCGATTATGGGCCGGGGCAGTGCAACAGATGTGACGCCGATCCCCGGCCATGGTCAAAACACCCAGAAGGCACCGGGGAGGGGCGGGAGGCAGACATGGCTGAAAAAGGGCAAACAAAGCCAAAAGTGCCCACAGGGAATGCCCACACAAGGGAAAGAGGAAGGGAGGGGGAAGAGGGAGAAGAGCCACAGGGGCAGCGCACACAACAGGCACCGGGAAAACAAGGTCACAGTGGAACACACAGCACAAACACACGCCCAGGTGCACACACACCTGCATGGGAAAGGAAGGGAAGGGGGGGCACGGTGGGACAGACAGCACACATGGCCCAACGGGCACAGGGGGCAGGAACATGGAGCAATGGGGAGGTGGCCCAGGGGCCAGGGCAGGACAAGGGGAACAGCAAACTGAACCCCCACAACAGCATAGTCTGCACGGGAACCCACACAGCAACACAGGCAGTCCTGGAATGGGGGGAACTCCAGGGGCACAGCATAGTTACAGGGGGAGGCCACACAGACTGCGGAGCGGACTGGAAATGGTCCAGTAGGCAGACAGGAATCCCACACGATGGCTGGAGTGCGATGGATGGTAAGATGGCAAGATAGATATGAGGAGCAGGGCAGCCAGTCCAGTAATACACCCCCCCAGGAGGGCGCCATTCCGGGGGCCTTGGAACCCCATGGTCACACAGGCACCCGAGGGGGGGGCGGGCACAGGAGGCAGCGAGGCTGGAGCATGAAGGACAGTGGCACCCGGGCCGCCGGGGGCCAGCATACAGTTCAGGATACAGCTGCAGGAGAAGGCAGTCACAGAGGGGAACACCTGTTGCAGAGGTGGACAGGGGGGGCCTGCAGATGGGGCCCAGAGCCACAGGCAGGGGCATCAGAACCCCAAGAAACAGCCAGCACATCAGAGAGCCAGGAACATCAGGGAGGGAAGGGGAAGTGACCCACAGCACCAGGGCGGAGGTGGGACTGCACACCAGGGCCAGTATCCAGGGCCCAAAGACATGGGGAGGGGCTCACAGTCAGCTGCAGGGGGTCATGAAGGGGCCCGGGGCTGGGTGGCCTGCTAGGTGCACAAAGTGCGGCCACTGAAGCATGCCCCGAAGGAAGTCCAGCTCAGACATGTGGTGGTCAACCAGGTAGTAAGCCTCGAAGGGATCCTGGGCAGAGAGCCCAACCTGCACATCGGATCAGGACCACACACTGGCCAGCGCCGCCACCTCCACTTCAGAGGGCTCAGACAAGGCATAGTCCACAGGTGGGGACCATGGAAGGTGACCCAGCTCCAACAGGCGGTGATAGATCGCCCCACGGCACTGCTGGTAACCTCTGGCTCTGTGAACACAGCCAAAGAAGGACACAGCCAGGGCAGGGCCCCCCTCCGACAGACAGGCCATGTAGTCAGACAGGCTACACACAGAGAGGGCAGACACAGTCTCCCTCCACTGCCAACCACCCCACATGCGAGCACCTCATCTCCGGGTTAGGGTTAGGGTTAGGGAAGGGGATACAGGCCCAGCACCTCCGCATGCAGCCAGCAATCGTGGGCGCTCGCCACATGGCCATAGTACCACAGCTCACAGTTCATACTCTTGTAGGCACCTATGAGGCTGTCTGGGCAGCTCAGGAGCAATTGCACGACTGGGGAATACCACAGGTCACACAGGGCCATGGTCTCGCAGAAGGTCCAGCTACGCGGGGTGCATGTGGTGCTGGGGCCCGCAAGCCCAGGGGAAGCGCAGCCAGTCATGATCCAGCAAGCACCTGATGCTAAACACAATGAAAGGGGGGCCCCACAATCCCTGGAGGGATGGGAGAGGAAGCCGGGGAGCTCCAAGGGCAAGCGATAAGGGCACAGGCCGCAACATTGTATGGATACAGAGCAAGGTGTGGGGTGCGGACCCAGTCCAGATGCTGCAACAGAGCACACAGACAGGGCAGCCTACATACTAATCAGGGTGCTCTGGACAGCAGGCAGCCAACACAGAGAGGTGGGAGGTGATGACAGCAGGAATGCAGCTGCTGCCCGAACACGTCCGGCTGAGGGCAGAACCAAGTGCCATGCCCCCTGCCAGGAAGGCATGTGTGTGCATGGGGCTGTCCGTGGCCTCCCCAGCCCTCTCACCCTGCAGGAGCCACACCTGCTGGTCAGGGGGGCCTCCAGGGCAACCCGGGGCCCCAAGCCTGGCTGCCAGGGCATGACCGGTGGGTGGGGCAACTGGAACCAACCTACAACAGGTGCAGCCTCAACCCACCCGGAGCGCCAGTCACCACGGAGCTGGGCTGGTTGGGCACTTGCGAGATGCATCTATCTGTATGCGCAGAGTGGTATTGCTCGCAAACAGACCTCCTGTGCATTCAGAACGCTGAGGTGCACCTGGCCACCCGGCTGTGCGTGTGCATGGCCAGGAGCACTGCTAGATCCCAGAGAGCCCACCCGAGTGCAGGCGCTCACTGGCCCACCTCAGGACCCAGCAGGTGTCCTGGGAGGCCCAACAGGCCCTCCTCCATGCCCAGGGCTGGTCTGCGGGGGTCTGTGAGGTGGCCGGCCAGCTCCAGTGGCAGAGGGAGACCATTGGGCACGCTTCCCTGCTCGCAATGCCCATTGACCAGCGGGTATGGGTCACGGAGTGGACACAGGGTGGTGGGCCAGGGCACTAGCCCAATAAGAATAGACCACCTGGAGAGTGCACTTTTGGATGGACAGGCTTGTCCTCCTGCAACTTGCAGAGCTATTAGCCCCCATGTGGGCCCCCATACCCATGGTCCAGCAGGTCGCCATCAGGGTCTCAGACCTTGCAACACCCGACTCCTGCCGCTCCATCTAGCAGCACTTCAGAGTTGGGGTGAGCACCATCGCCAGGATCCTGTGGGATGTCTGTGAGGAGGTAGAGGGCATGCTCCTGGACCGAGCGATCCAGCTGGTGGACCAGGAGGTCGTGATGGCCGGCTTCACAGCTGGGGGATTCCCCAACTGCTTGGGTAAGGTGGACGGCACCCACATAGAGATCTTGTGCCCATCCGCTGGGGAGGCCTCGGAATATATCAGCAGACATGGGTACCACTCCCTGCAGATGGAGGCAGTCGTGGCCCACCAGGGTCAGTTCATAGACATTTACATGGGCCACTCTGGTTGCAGCCACTATGCCCACATCATGACCATCTCTCCCTTCTATGCCTGCATGTACCGCGGAGACTTCGTGGACATGGGGATGACCCAGATCAAGGGGGTGATGATTCCCCCCTGCATCCTGGGAGACCCAGCCTACCCACTTACCCACTGGTTGATGAAGGTGTACCCAGTCGCCAGGAACCCTGTGGAGGTGCTCTTCAATACTCACCTATGTGCAAGTAGGACCGTGGTTGAGAGGGGCTTCAGGGTCCTCAAGCAGCACTGGAGGAGCCTAGGGGGCTGTCTGGACTACATGAAGGAGACCTCCTCCCTCGTGATCGGAGCCTGCTGTGTGCTGCACAATGTGTGCGAGACCAAGGGGGCTGCCCTCGAGTACCCCATGCCCTGGTGCCCTCCTGGCCCCGTGTCTCTCTATGTGAACGCAGAGAACCCGCAGGAGTACCGGATACGCAAAGCGCATCCATGCCGCCCTGGGGAGGCAGATCAGCTGGGAGGCCAAGGACTGAGGCCGCACACACCCCACCACTCTGGGACCCCCAGAAGCACCCTGGATGTGCCCATACTCACCTCTGTGCACCTGGCCCTGGGCCCACATGGAGGCGACTGTGGTTCCCATGCATTTATTGTTTCAGCCCTCTACACGTGCTCCCACCACCTTGCCCTCTCCCCACCCCCCAGTGTGTCCCCCCCTCAGGTTGCCCCTGTTGCCCACTTCCCCCCATCTCTGGAGCTGCCCTCGCAGCTGCTCGATGGGCACCACAGAGCTCTGGGAGCTCCCTTCCCCCCACCCACTGTATGTGTCCCCAATGGTGTCCTGGGAAGCCTTGGTGTCATGAGGATCAGGCTGTGGTGGGAGGGAGGGCAGGCCCATGGCTGGAGGGGCCCCCCTGGCTGGCATCTCCCTCCGGAGGCCTACAGGGACTGGTAGGCAAAAGTGCATCCCCAGTGAATGCGCTGGTGGATAGCATGGTGGTGGTGGAGGTGGGGGCGCCGAGGGGACTGGCATCGGGGCTGAGGCAGGCAGGTTGCCCGGTGGGGTGGCTGCCATGACATAGGCACTCATATTACCTGCGTGTAGGAGCAGCGAGGTGCCTATGTCATGGGACCAGTCCATCCTTGCAGAGTGCTCCCTGACCATCTGGTCTATGGCCGACTCCAGTCGCCCGAATGCCTCCACCTGCCTGCTGTGATCCCAGTGCTCCTGCCTCCATTCAAGGTGCACCTCCACCTGGAGTCTCCAGTCCCTGGCCTCTGCCTGCTGCACAGCCTTTTCGGTGGCCGCCTCCATGCGGTCGATGGCCACGAACATCCGCTTGCCCTGCTCTGTGGTGGAGTGGACAATGTCCTCCACCTGCTCCTCCCTGCAGCGCCATACCTGTGCCCTGGGCCCCCACCCATTGGAATGTCAGCTGGTGCCCTCCCCTGGCTTCTCCCAGCTGCTGACCCTGACCCAGGGTCCAGTTTCCCCGCCCAGGCTCACCTGGCCTCCCCACCTTGTTGTGCTGCCTCACCTATGTCCTCTGGTTGCTCCTGGGGCTGCTCACCTCCATTCCCCTCACCAGGCTGTTGCAGGTGCCAGGGAATGGCACAACCTGTGTGGGAATGGGGAGGGGTGGGTGGGGGTCGGTGGTCCATGTCCTCCGGCAGCCCCTGGACCCCTCCCTTGGGGTCCAGGGCATAGGGGGGTTGCTGAGGGTGGCCCCCTTCCCCCCTGGGCCTTCCCCTTGGTCCATGTCCCAACCCCCCCCACCTGATTACCCTCTATGTTGGTCTCAGAGCCCTCCAAGGCCAGCCCCTCCTTGTGGGTGAGGTCCCCCTATGTCCACTGGCTGATGGTGACCAAAGTGCCGCCTCGGATCCTCCAGCTTTGGACCTTGGCTGGGGGCTATCTGGACTGGCATGCGAGGGGGGCCTGCTGGTCCCCATGGTCCCTGGGCATTCCTCTTGGGGTCCGGGGCTCCTGGAGCTGGTGTCTTCAATGGGGGTGGTGAGGGGAGGAGGTAACTTGGTCCATTCCCTGCCCTGGACCACTGTGCTCCCCACGAGGTGCAGGGTGACTATTGAGCCCTTCATGTGTAGGATGTGGTCCAGGGCTTCGTAGTAGGGGGTGGTCCGGGCTCCATGCCTGGAATGGCAGTTGTTGTCCTTAATGGCCTTGTACCCCCTCTTCAGCTCTTTGGCCTTCAACCGGCACTGGGCCATTGTCCTGTGATGCCTTGCCACCTCCATTTCCCACACAATCTCCTTGAAGACGTGTTAATTCTTTTGGTTGACCGCCAGCTCCAGCTGGTGCTTCAGGGTCCCCCAAATTCGAATAAAGTCCTGGGTGTCCCTGTGCCCCCATTGCCCCATTGATGGTATGGCCATCTCCCACGGGTGCCCTCTGGGTTGTGGTCTTCCCCCTCCTGCTCCTGCTCCTCCTCCTGCCCTCCAGTCATCTCCTCTGGGGGCTTGGGCTCCCGGGACCATTTCCGTGTCTGTGGGTCGTGAGGGCGGGTTGGTTACCAAGTTGCCACAGCCCCATGTCCCTCCCCCATTCCCCCCCATTGGCCCGCCCATCCACCTTGGAGCCCCTGCGCTGCTGCCCCCCCTTCAGTCCCCTTACCCGTTTCCAGGGTGCCTCGTCCCCTGGGCCGGCAGCGGGCACTGGGTCAGCCCATCCCGGCTGCTGCTGCTGCTGCTGTCCCTCCATCACCTCCAGGGGCAGCACAACCTCCTCCACCTCCACCACTTCCACCACCTCCACCTGCACCTCCAACACCTCCTCCTCCTCCTCCCTTCCGCCTCTCTCCCACTGCTCTCCTCTCCCTTCCACCTTGCTTAATCCCACCACATCCCCCTGCCGCTGTGTGCCCTTTAAATCACCCTCCCTGGCCTGTGTTGTTGCTGGTTGCCTGGCAGCGATGCTGTGTGCTTTGCTCCTGGGCCACCTGGACAGCCTCTCCTCTGCCTTCGCGAGCCTGAGCTCTGGGCTCCGCTACCTGGGCCTTGATGCGAGCGCCGAGGACTGCCGGCTCCATGCCGAGACCCTGGGGCTGGTCCAGTTCCCTGAAGGGCGCGTGCCCATGAATAGGTGTTTGCATGTGCCCTGGTCTGGGCCGGAGACCATGAGTGCACTGTGGGTGTGCAGCCTGGCAGCCTTCTCGCAGTGCCTTGTGGAGGGGGGCCCTGCCTTGGCCATTTCCTATTTTGGGAGCGTGCACAGGGCGCGTGGGTACCAGCACACCCGTGTGGCTGTGTATCACCGGCTTCTCGGGCTGGGGCATCTTCATTGGCCCCCTGCTGCAGCCTGCTGTGTAACAGAGCCTTCCGCGGCGGAGCCGTCGGCACTGGGGCGGGTCTGGTCCCATCCGGATGTCCAGTTGGGGCTGTCAGTGCATGACCCCTTCGAGGCTTACTACCTGATCACCCACCACATGTCCAAGCTGGGATACC
>QEPC01015110.1:490248-511557 GCA_003113815.1 Sphenodon punctatus | reverse complement strand
TTTAATCACTACAGGCCCTGATGGTTTATGGAGGACCTGGGGTGGCTGAAGTGTGAGGGAAGCCGTTGGAGCGACAGTGGCACCATACTTGCTCCCAAGATGACAGATTACAGCATAGAGCATTTTTGAGGGCCTATGCTTTGACTGTGAGAAAGAAAGAGTTCTTTGCTACCCTCATAACGTTGTCCACTCAGTCACATTCAGCGGAGCTGTTCCATGTGGCGAGTAGATTGGTCAGTCCACCCTGTATCCACCTGAAACTGGATTTGTCCACAGCATGCTGTGATATGTTATTAACATACTTTGCGGCCAAAATCGCTCACATTGAGCACGATCTTGACTCCACCTTTTGAGATATAGTGGCAGAGTGAGAGCTTAGGAATGCCCTGTCTGATCAGGTTTTGTGGGATGAATTTCAATCAATGACACCTGCTGAAGCGGCCAATGTCCTGAGTTCTGTTTGGGCCACATCTTGCGAATTAGACCCATGCCCATTCTGGTTGGTTAAGGCCTCCAGGAAGACATTTAGGCCAGTAATAGTAGGGGTAGTTAACACCTCCCTTCAGGAGGAGAGGGTGCTGGATTGCCTCAAGGAGGCTGTGGTCCAGCCCTTCCTCAAGAAACCATCTCTTGATATGGATACTCTGGTGAGTTAGCAGCCTGTCTCCAAGCTTCCCTTCTCCTTGTCTTGGATCCAGCCCCACCTTGGCCTCCTTGCCTCCTAAGTCTTGCTCTGATGTTGCAATACCAAACAGAGGCCCTGATGCAGACTTCACTTCTGGCCCCGATCATGTCTACCTACGTCCCAGATGTCCCCATCTTACAGCAAGTTAGGCTAGTTGACCAAAACACTTCCTTCTGGCTTTTTAAAATCTATGAATCAGTGGGTGATTTGTGGCAAACTGTTCATTTTCATGTGTACCAAACATTCCTAATTTTTTTTTTAAAAAAAGATTATTTATTATTGGTCTGGAAATCTCTCTGCAGTAGCCCCAATTCACCATGTAAACATCAAGTCAAAAAGGGTTGCAGTTGACCACATGTCCAACTGAAATTTCAGATCAGAATGGACAACGACTGTTTGCTGGTTAGTTTTCATTCTAGAGAAGAAAAAGAAGCCAGTTTGAGATCATAATATCCCTACAATTCACCACAGTAATAAACAAATTACTACTCTAAAATGCTAATCTCATGCTGTTTGATATACAACTGCATATGGTGGAAGGAAGGATTGACTATATGCAAGTCGCCAGCCATGGATATGATTTGATGACCTCTCTCTCTCTCTCTCTTTCTCTCAGCAATGCCCAATGTTTGGTTTTGATTGATAGTGGTGAAAATTATACTTTACCTTTTCTTAGATAACATTTCTTAGGCCCTTTTCACATGAGACGCCCCCACCCATCTCGACGAAGTTTCACTGCCTGGAGATGGGTGGAGGCGCCCGTGGGAATGCCGCGGCAGATGGGTGGGGGTGCGTGTGTGCGTGCATGCGTGCTCCTACGCTATTCCCATTTCTACCCATTACCCATGCACAGAGAAATGGTCTCCAATGCCGGTTGCTCTGTGGGTGGAGGTGGGTGGAGATGGGCGTGTGCCCATGGAAACAGCCCCACAGACATCTCCACCCACCACACCGCACTGACACACCCCCGCCATGCACCAATGCCTGTGGAAAAAGGGCCTTTGTTATCTAATTAAAATCAGGGCAGGTG
Organism: Sphenodon punctatus; assembly: GCA_003113815.1. Lineage (NCBI taxonomy): Eukaryota > Metazoa > Chordata > Lepidosauria > Sphenodontia > Sphenodontidae > Sphenodon > Sphenodon punctatus. Next base: position 509,842 of record QEPC01015110.1, on the reverse strand, counting down.
CTTTGTTGCTGCCCTGCTCAAGTTGGGGACAGCAGGACAGAGAGGGCTGCCATACATGTATATAATGAGAAAATGAGACTCCAGTTCAAATGGGTAGTAGCCAGTATAGTTGCAAGCTCCAACAGAGTATATATAAGGTGCCCCCACCACACTGCCATTTGGACTAACTTGTGTGTAAAAGAAGCCGCATATATAGCCCACCCACCATGTTAGGCACTGTGGGCACTAGCTGGTTGCCCGCGTTGGGTCCCNTTTGCTCAGCTTACATTCCTCATCATACCAAAAATTACGGTAATTCAAAGTGTGATACCTGGTCTTGTACAATAGCAAATCCTGGAAAAATCCCAGGAATCCCTCATAAAGGGCCAGAATAATCTTGGGATCCCACACCATGGTTATTTCAGTGGTCATTTGAATCATCTTACCCGAATGGCAAATCCCCTGAATTTTACTTATAAGAGTAACAGGAGAAAATTTCCTTAATTTCAACTGGGGCTCCCCAAGGTCACCCTGGATCTGATTTCCCATGTCCAAGGAGGTTTTATTGATCTTCAAGGTCAGAACCACATGGTCAGTCTCCGGCCAGTTAACTTTCCCCACTAGTCCATAACAATCACGGAATGCCTTTTCAGCTATCCATCAACCTTGCTTTTCCCTCGGGGACCCATATAGGTAAAATCTTCCTCCAAATCAGCCTGGGATTCCCCATTTAAAACCAATATATCGAATTTGTGGAGGAGATTGGTTAGGCATTCCACAAGCTTATCTACTCGCCCCTCTAAGGGTGCATATAAATGAGCGTTCCAATCCCCCGCAAGTAGCAAAGGCCTCCGTGGGTATTGCTCCGCCATCGAAATAATCATCTCCTCTAGGGCACCCCAGATATCTGGCCTATAATAACGGGAAGTGGCAGGAGGGATGTAAACATTAATTAACAAAAAAAAATAAACTTTGTGATGGACAAATTCCAGAAGGCCAATCTACAGCTCGGGCCTACTGTACTGGAATGGGGAAAAAAGAAGCTGCGACTGCTCGGGAATTAGAATGGCCAATCCCCCTGATAGACGACCCTTAACTCCCTCCTTCTGACCCCCATGAAGAAAGATTTCAAAGCCTCACAGGGCCAACGTCTCCTTATGATGCACCCAAGTTTCTTGCAAACATACTATGCTGAACCCGGCCATGAATTGGGCCCAATCTAGATCAAGGAACTTGGTTCATAAACCCGTTATATTCCAGGAAGCAAGGCAAGGTAGTCCCCCGATCCCTGGATGCAAAGTTCCCTCAATAACTTCACTCTCCTGTCTTCTGACGATCCCTTGGCTCAGCATGGGTATTGGGATCATCCCAGGTATACGTCAGGGCCTCGGATCTGATGAGATGTATTCTGTCAAGCCCGTTAAGATAGTTAGCAATGTTAGCATAGCTGATTCTGGACTATTGGGTATTGATAGAGTGGAGGAATGGGGTTAGAAAATAAATTTGTAGTGTGACAATAACACAATAGGTTCTAAAATTTTAGGCCAGTAGACTAGGGATCTGTTACTACGGACATTTTAAAATGATTGCTATGTTTTAGCAACAATACATTTGTCATGATTCCCAATGCATGCTGTGGGGAGGCTATACATATCCACTATACCCCCAACCCATATGTTTGCCCTCTCTGTGTGTTTACCACTACCTATTGTTTCTTTGTCTCCTACACCATTTTATAATGTTACAGCTGTTTCTAAATGTCTGGTAAATCTCTCTCTCTCTCTTTACCCCCCTCCAACCTTCTACCTTGTCCTATCCACTCCCACCTATTCCATGTCCCCTCATGTATACCTGTCCTATATTTGCTCATTTTCTATATTTCTACTGGCAGTGCTACATGCCTGAGGAAGGGCCCTGTGTGACCCAAAAGCTTGCTTATTTTCAGTAACAACAGTTGGTCCAATAAAAGATGTTTGAGCTACTTTGTCTCTCTGGCCACTTTTAGATGTGTGTGGCACACATGCAGCGTAAAAATCACGATATCATGGTATTTAGTTCGTGGCTTTAATGAATGCACGACCGGCTTTAATACATGAAATTTCATGTCTAAACCTTACCTGTGGGATTTTACACGTGGTGTGATTTTACGCCACATATGCACTGTGCACGTTTAAACGTGGCAACAGTCACTTGGGACCAACATGGCAACCACACTCTATTTCTGGACTGTTAAGAGTCAGAGTTAGTCCCAAGTATGTTGGGTTTTGCGTCATCCACAGTGCAGGGGGATAGATTGGCTCCCAAGCCATCCCCATAGTGAGCATTTCCTCCTGATTTAATTTCCTTTTATGACTAGATGCTTTATTTATATTTTATTAATATACAACAACAAAAAGTATAGGGTATCACACAGTAACTGCTGGGCAAAGGTCAGTGGTGTCTGTCTATTATGTGGTAAGAACTGGCACCCCTGAGGTTCCAGGGCAGTGGTCAGTCTCCCAATGCCACTGTCATATATCCACTTCGGCCCACCAGTTTGTTGGCTCTTCTGTGNCATTTCTTTGTCAGCTCTAGCCCACCTTTTGTGCACCTTTGAGATCCCTTTCCCTGTCTCGCAAAACCCTATAAATGCCTTGGCCCCCATGAGCAAATTGGGTCATTCTTGAACGCAAGTTATGCAACACAAGCAGGTTACTCTGTGCGTGTTTGCCTCAAGGATCTCTCCCAGACCATTACTCCCTTTTGGTCTGTCAAAGCCTCTCCCCCCCCCCCCTTTCTGTCCGAACGCCGCTGGATCTACAGGGTTACCTGTCCCTTTTCAACAGGATTGGTGAGGTAATATTGCTTATTTCCCCCTTTTTCCACTCTACCCCTTTTGCCACATCCCCTTTCACCAGAGTAACCAGACTTGAGGGTTTTGCTTGTGAAATACTGTGTGTATATGTCAAATGTGTTTGGGTGGGAGGATATAGAACTTATTTGTATGTAATATCTAGTCTTGTGTCAATAAGCCTCCCTTATTTATATCAGAGTATCCCCTTTTTGTGTCAGGGTGTGGGTGAGAGATTCCAGCCAGCTGGCAGTGCATCACCTCCTCAGACTTATCCCAGTGAACACATGCGAACCCTTTTTAATCAAGTTGGCTAATTCCCCCTAAATTCAAGAGTCGTTTGGATATTGGGGTGCTGGTTCCCAATATTCATTCATGGGAGTGGGTCTGTGTCCTAACAGCTGTTCCTCTTTAGAAATTTTTTAATTTGCTCTTCTGAAATGGAATATATCCTTAAAACTCTATTGCTCCAAATCTGATTGGCTGCATATTATTTGAAGATAGTAGAAAATACGTTTCCTTACCTGGACTTCTCTAATTTGTTTTCTTCCGTATTCTGGACCTGTTTTATGTGTCGTCTCCTCCCCAGATCTCAAACACACTGCATTACTGTTCTCTCTCTCTCTCTCTCTCTCTCTCTCTCTCTCTCTCTCTCTCTCTCTCTGTGTTCCACCTGTAGAGGTAGGGACTGGTTCTGCATCATGTTGGAAGGAGTAAGGGAGACTGTGTGGTGGCCCTGTGACACGGGATATGCCGTGAGGCATTTGTGAGGCATTTATGTTACTAGAGGGATATTGTTTAATACATATCTATGCAAATAATAATGTATACAAATAATGGCAGTAAGGGATGTTTCAAGGGTTTGCAACCTCAAACCTCTTTGTGGTTTTCAAAACCTGGTAACCCTATTTACGGGGGATGGGGGAGAAAATGAGTGAAGCCTCTGTTGTGTCTGTGTTTGATATTTTTTTGTGTTGGTAAGCAAGCACGAGACTGCATATTGTTAAGAGGTGGGGCTATCGAGAGGGGACAGAGTCATGGAGCACATTTTATCTTTTTTCTGGGCCCCACAATAGGGATGGGCAAACAGAACTGAGTTCGGAAATTCGGTTCGGTTCGGAAGTTTGGTTCGGTCGACCGAACTATTCGAGTTTGATCCGAACTCCGAACTTCCAAACAAAGTTCGGAAATTCAAACCCCATTGAACTAAATGGAATATTATCTTTTAGNCATCCCCGCAGGGATTCCGGCCCGTGGCCATAGCGGGCGGGCACTGTGGCGGCATTGGCTGTGGCGGCCGCCCGTCTCCCCAGAGGGCGGGCGGTGGGGAGCATGGAGGGGGCGTGGCAGTGCGGCCGCACGTTGTGCCGTGTGGCCCCGCCCCCTCCCCTATTCCCTGCCGGGATCCCCCGGAATGTCTATTAGGGCGTTACGGGTCATCCCGGCGGTGGATCATTTCCTTGATTTCGTGACGGGGCCAATTGGTCCAGTCACGTCTGAAAACACCCCTAGTTACTTGTGCCTTTATCGTTTTGTGGCAAAACCTGCTCATTATTTTGGCGTATACCCAGAAGTCCGGGGCCCCCTCTAGTTTTTCCCTAATTGCTTCTCTCTTCATTATAGCCTCGCCCTCAAATAGTTGCGCTGCCCATTTTAATCCCTTCCTTTCCCATTTCTCCGCTACTTTATGAGCTATGCCTGCCCTCTTACTCCACTCTCCAAATATTGGAGTGTATGGGAAGTGTTCTCTGGAGATTTCTAATTTATTGCTTAGTATCTCCCATATTTGTAATGACATTCCTGTAAAAGGGTGCATCATAACTGTTTTTTTATTTACTCTCTGCCCATCTGTTAGAATACTAACAAATCCGTCTACTTGGCATTCTTCTTTTTCTAATGTGAGCCAATCCTGGTTGTTCTTTCCCTGGAACCAAATTTGTAACCCTCTGAGAGCTGCTGCCCAGTGGTAGAGCTTCATGTCGGGCAGGTGTTGACCCCCATTGACTTTGCTTGTATACAGTATTGATTTCCTTAACCTAGGTTTTTTTCTTTGCCACAAGATCCTTGATATTATTTTATTTACTGTCAGAAAGTAATCTCTTGGTAGTTGGATTGGCAGGGCAAAAGAGGTGTACAATAATTTGGGGAGTATTGCATTTTTATCAGATTTGTCCTACCTAGCCAAGACACCTGTATTTTTTTCCAATCTTCCTCTTTACATTTTATGTTTTCCAGTAACGGGAGGAAATTTCTCTTTTATAAGTCCCTCCACTTTTTGGTGATTTTTACTCCTAGATATTTAATACTATCAGCTTGAACTGCGAAGGGTGTTGACAGCTCTTTTTAAGTGTTAGTGAGTTTTTCTTTGTTAAATAGCAGCATTTCCGACTTGCTTGCGTTAACTTTCTAGCCTGAGATTTTCCCAAAGCTCTCAATCACCCTCAACAGTCTTGGTACTGACTGGGGCAAGGCAGAGAGGCTCATTATCATGTCATCTGCTTATAAAGAAAGCTTAAATTCCTTGTCTAGCACTTTTATTCCTTTGATTTGCTGGTTTGCTCGTATGGCCATCACCAAGGGCTTGATAGCTATGTTGAACAGTAATGGGGATAATGGGCAGCCCTGTCTAGTTCCTCTGGTTATTTTTATATCTCCTGTGTGGTTCCCCTCTAACATTATTTTGGCTCTAGGAGCCTTGTATATAATTTTTACCCACTGCAAAAAGGGATCCGTAATTCCCATCCTTTTCATGGTCTCGAACAAGTAGTTATATTCAACCATATCAAAGACCTTCTCTGCGTCAAGCGCTACGATTGCAGCAGAGATCTGTTTGACCTTCACATGGTTTGTTTATAATGTTAACCACTTTCCTTATATTGTTTATCCCGAGTCTACCCAGGATAAAACCAGTTTGATCTGTGTTAATTATGTTTGGCAGAATCATCATTAGTCTGTTAGCCAGGACTTTGCTAAATAGTTTTGCATCCATGTTTATAAGTGATATAGGCCGATAGCCACTACATAGCTCCAAATTCTTGCCCGGTTTTGGACACAATGTGATTATGGTGTCATAAAATGTATTGGGCATTTGTCCTTGCCTTAAAACTGAGTTATACACTCTGACTAATAGAGGTGCTATTTGATCTTTAAATTTCTTATAGAATTCAGCTGGATACCCATCAGGGCCTGCCACTTTATTATTTGGTAGCACTTTTATTGTATTCTTTACTTCCTCTAGAGTTATTTCACTGTTTAGGAACTGGAACTCTTCTGCTGTAATTTTTTTAAAATTTAACTCGTTCAAAAAATTGTTGATGTTGTCCTGTGCTGGGTTGCTCGTTTCATATATTTTTTGATAAAACTGGACAAAACAGTCTACCATGTCCTTATCTTTTAGCAGGGGTGCATCTGGCGTATTTCTAATGTATGGTATATTTCTTTTCTGCCTCTTTCTCTTTGCCAACCACGCCAATGCTTTATCTGCCTTGTTCGCCTTATCAAAGTTGAAAGCTTTTGTATATCGAATTTTTCTAACTAGAATTTCACTTTCCAATAAATTAATCTGGCTTTTGATTGTGGTTATTCTGGTTGCATTGTCTATAGGGTTCTTTAAAAGTTGCTTAATCAACCAGTATTTTTCACTAATCTGCGTTTTTTTTCCTTTTTTTAGGTGTGCCCCCAGAGATATGTAGTGACCTCTCAAGACCGCCTTTGCTGCCTCCCACAGCGTAGCTGCGGATATGTCGGACTGATCATTTTGTTGTATATATTCAGTCATTCTTCCCTGAATCTGTTCTGTGATCCATTCATTTTGCCAATAAAATTGTTTTAGTCGCCAATTTTGTTGTCCCCTTGTGTTTATATTGTGTTGTTTTGCGGTTTCTAGCACTATATATTGTGGTTTGAGAAAGGAGTAATTATTATATAAGATTCTTCACATTGCTGCACCATATCCTGGTTTACCAGGACATGGTCAATCTTAGTTGATATCCTATGTGGGTTTGAATAGAATGTGAACTCTTGTGTTGTTGGGTGCAGAGCCCTCCATATGTCCACCCAATGGTATTCTTTAATCGTCTGCGCTATTTTGTCTTGCTGTCTTGACAGTTTGTTGTTTGTGAATAGATCTAATTCTGATAGGGGAGTGTTGAAGTCACCCAACAGGATTGCCTTGCCCTCGATTTTTCCTTGCAATTTAGGGATGACTTCAGTAAAAAATGCTTTAGTGTTGGTATTAGGGGCGTAAATTGTGCTTATAGAGTATGTATCCTGTTCTATTTTACCCTTTATGAACAGCATCCTTCCCTGCTTGTCCTTACCCATCTCTGTTACTTGCATTTTCAGGGATTTCTCTATCCCTATCATTACCCCAGCTCTCTTTTCCGCATTTGCATTGTATATCTTATAGTCTTTATTTATAAATCTGGCATTATCCTTCCAAACTAGGTGAGTTTCTTGTATAGCAAATACGTCTGGGTGTACCTTATTTAGAAATTGCCACACCCGCTTTTTATTTTGCAGGTTATTCAACCCGCATACGTTTAGCGTAATTATTTTCAAATGTGCCATTTATTATGGGTTGGTTTTTTTAAGCTTCACTGACTATTTTGTCACTATGCCTTTGCCCTTTGCTCCATTTAAATATATACCTATTAATTCTGTAGACCTTTCTTGTTATTTTTTTTTGCGTGTGCTTGATTGCCAACCTGTTTCTTTTTGTTTGCCTTACTTTGCTAACCTTCCCTCCATCACTCCCAACCTCCTTCCCAGTAACCTCCCTCCCCCCCTCCACCTCCTCCCCTTCCCCCAACTTAACTCCCATCCTTTTGGGGACCTCCCTGTGGAGCATCGTGCCAAGTGGCTCTATGCCCCCCACCTGCCATCTGCAGGATCACGATTTAGACTTAACCATATGTATACCCTCATGAATAAACATAACCTCATATTACTTATATTATAACATACATTCCCTTATATTTTCACTCCCAAACTTGTGTATCTTCTTAAGTTTCATTCTTTCATTCAGCTACTTATTCCTTTAAAATTTGAGTTTTGAAATCCTCCAGTTCTGCTTCTTTGAGGAAAAAATATCTCCTACCCTGGTACCTGAATGTCAGTTTTGCTGGATAGTATATTTGAGCTTTGATGCCAGCTTTACTGAGGGATTCGACATGGCTCCTCCATGCTTTTCTCCTCTGCACTGTTTCCATTGATAAATCAGGATAATTGGAGATCTTTGCCCCTTCAAACAAAAGTTCTTTAGAGTTCCTTGCCTCCCTTAGGATTTCCTCTTTATCCATGTATCTTAGGAATTTTGCAATGACTGCCCTTGGGGGAAGCTGATATTGGGGCTTTGACCTTAGAGACCGGTGGGCTCTTTCTACTTCTACTGTGTGCAGCATGGGTTTCTCTGGGAAGATGCTCTTAAAGATCTCTAGCAGTAGTTCTCTCATGCCATTTTTTTCTCTTCCTTCTGGAATATCCATGATTCTTAGATTACTCCTTCTAGACCTATTTTCTAGGTCTTCTACTTTGCTTTTCATCATCTGCATCTTCGCTTCTGCGTGCATTATTTTTTGCTCAGCACTGTTCCCCCAATCCTCCTGATCGCTAATCCTCTGCTCCATTGCATCCATTCTTTTACTTATCCCCTCCACCTGTCATTTTAGATCTTCTAGCATGGAGTTGGTTTGATTAATTCCTGCCTTATTGACAGCCAGGTCTTTTTTGATAGATTTAAGCAGGTCCGTCACTTGCATTTGTGTCTCTAAGTCCTCCGACGGGTCTTTCCCTGTCGCGCCCGTCATTTTGTTTTCTCCCACGTCTGCCTTCCTCGAGCTGCGACACGGGGTGCCTACTCACTCAAAATTGGCCTCAGAGTCTTTTTTAAAATCTGCACACATACCTTGCTTACTGCGCCAGGTTTCTGGTACCTTTTTGTGAGTTTTTCAGTTGTTTTTGCTGTGTTCCTGCATTAGGCCCGCCGGGAGCTCAGCCTCAGCATGCCCACGTGACCCCCCCAGACCATGGAAAGCTGATGCCACAAGCAAGTGGGAAGCACGGTCAGGGCTGGCTTTAAGGCAGGCCAGGTAGGCTACTGGCCCAGGCCCCAACCCTAATTGCTATTTTGGGGGACCTGCAAGATTAGCCGCCACTATGGGACCCTTGATCCTGAATCTCCCTGCCCCCAAACATTCAGAAGGGATGAACATAGCTGACTTTAAGACCCAGAGAGCTCCAGCTGGTTCTCCCTCCATGCTGCTCTCTCTCAGTGCTCCCTGGGATGAGAGTGGGAGTCCCTGGCTGAGCTGCAGTGGTGGAAAGTTCACTGAAGCCCTGGCGGTTTGTAGAACACAAGTTTACCTGGCTCAGTGGCTTAAACAAGAGTGCAGTAGGTGAGCCACCAGCATTGTGTCTAATGATATCATGTGGTGTATTAGCAGGTACCACATGGGAAATGAAGTGGCAGCATTTGCATGCTGAGATTGGGTGGTGAGAAAACACTGATTTGCCCCAAGATGGGCTGTGTGTCTAAGGAGTGCCACATGGTGAACACAGGGCCAAACCAGTGTTCATATCAAGGTCAAAACACATAGTCAGACACCCGTTGACGTTATGGGTAATTTCAGATGTGATGGACCTTTTGGCTCGGATCCTGGTCTGTGATCAGACCAGCCATCCTTTATATGTGCCGGCCTGATCATAGAGGAAAATCAGGGAGGGTGTGGGGCTGTGTGGCGCAATGTGTGGCTGCTCAGCCCTGTCCCCCCACGCTCCACCAGCCACCCGCCCTTGGGGAGACGGCCACTGTGCCCAATCCTGTACGGTCTGGAGAACGGTCAGGAATGGGGCGAGGTAACAGATGTTATTTTCGCCCCATTCCTGATTGTGGTCCAGCTAACCACGGTTCTGGAGGTGAGGCCGGCCTCACCTCCAGAACCGTGGTTAGCTTTGAACCCTGCCAGGAATTCACCGTGATGAACATCTGGTGGGGCTCAAACAGACGTTCATGCAATCACAGCCACCACCCTGAATCCACTGTGATTCAGGGTGGTTGACTGTGATCCTGTAACGTCTGAAATTACCCTATGTCTAAAGACACCCACTGACAGGCAGTCCCAGATAGGAAGCAGAGACCCCAGCAGTAGCAGAGCAGAAGGTTAGAAAAAAGGATTCCCGCAATGGATTCTGCCAATCAGACTGGGCCCCCTGTACCTCATCAACCTTGGGCTCTGCCCATTGGACGCCATATCTTCTTTTGGCATTTTAACCCATCATGAGTTGTCATGTTAGTATAGACCCTCCTCCAAATCATATGTCAGAAAAGTCACACATAGTCCCCTGCCCCCCCCCCACACATTTAATTCCAACAACAGAACTTCATTCCTTATAGCTTATGGTGGGGTGGCGAATCCTCTGCCCCAGGGGACCAAGTGTGGACCATGGCTAGTTTTATTTGGCTCCATTCTAGTTCCTGGATCTGCCGCCTGGATGCAATTCCTACCCCTCAAGGCACACGAGGGTAGGGGACTGATTCATTACAGAGATCCATGACTTAGGTCTTTTTCCTGAGTGCACTACTTAAGTACCACTACTTCCAACTTCTATCTTGTTGGAAGTACCCTTGGATCTTGTACTAATTTTCAAAGTGTCCCCTGTGAGGGGAAAAGTTATCCACCCCTGAAGTAAGGAATAGTTTCTCGTTTTTTAGCTTTGAAACATAGAAATTGAAAAATGAGGAACAAGAAATGATTATGGACTATTCCATATGTGTATGAAAGTGAATTTTCTACTGATGTAGTATAATATATGTAAAAATAAATGAAATATTTATAATAAACTAAATAACGATTTTATTGTTATGCCTAGGCAGAGTTACGGTGACTTGAGGGTTGCTTAGATCTCCTCCTCCCCCCCCCCAGATATTACCCATAATTAGGAGTAGGAGGAAATCAAATCTGCCCCCTGACTAGTTCTGATGTAGTCTTTTTCCAGGTTTTAGATCTGGCATGGATCAGATTGGAACAGATATTTCTTTCCAGAACCTTGTTGAAGCAATTGGGGGAGAGAGACTTTTTTTTTTATCCTCTCTTTCCCCCTCCCCGCTTTTCTTTTCTGCAGCAAGTGGTTGACAGAGCCAGATTTGACTTCTTCCAGTGACAGATAAGTCCTCGGTGCTCCCCATTTTCTAAAAAGAACATGTCAAGAGAGTGATAAATAGGAGAGGACATGGTTTTCCTGACAAAGTGGGGAAATGCTTCACAGTGATCAGATTGAACCTTGGTATGTAAGCAGTCAATCTGTAACCTGCTTTTAAATGTGTGTGCATGTAAAATAAAAGAGAGCATAGCATTTGTGTGTGTGTGTGTGTGTGTGTGTGTGTGTGTGTGCCCAATTCAGGCCCTTCATATGCATGGTTTTCAGTCCAACTATCTGATGTACATTTTCTTCCCTGATGGGGAAGAAAATCTTTTTACTATTTTCTTTCTTTCTTTCTTTCTTTCTTTCTAAGACTATTTAAAAATTAGGACTGGGAAAACCGGATCTTCCGGTATCCGATAATGCCGGTACTGGGCGTACTGGCATTATCGGATTCAACCCGGTAATCCGGCCCATTTCCCAGATTCCCGGTACCGGATTTTTTTTTACATTGCGGCCATTCAAATGAATGGCCGCAATGTAAAAAAAAAACACAAAAAAACCGCGTTTCCCTCCCCCTTCCAGGCTGCGTGGGTGGAAGGGGGGACACCTCCCACCCACCCTGCCCAGCCTGGATTTAAACCAAAAAATTCCCCTGAGTGTCCCTACTGAGGCTCCGGGCCAATGCTGGCAACCCAGAGCGAGCCCACCAGCACCAGCGGCCGTCCCAGCAGCAGCCGGTAAGTATTAAGTAGTGTACTGTATGATCCCTGGTAATTCATCTGGTTCCTAAGACTTGAATTTGTTTAGAGTAGCTAGGTATTCTCTGGCCAACTGTTTATCCTGAGCTGCAATACTTTCCCCTCATTAACCACTTCTTGTAGTTGTGACCCTGACACTCCCATTTTGGTCTCTGTGAGTGTCAGGTCAAACTGTGAGATTTGGCAATCCTATGGGGAACCCCAGTGACTGTAAATGAGATGGCTCTGAGTGCAGGTGGATGGAAGCACTGGACTTAATTTGACTAAATGATTTCTTTGGAATGAAATTGTTAATAAAGAGTTAATAAAGTTCTAAGGCCTTTATTATCCCTTTGCTACAGAAGCAAATTCCTTCACCTATCCAGCCGATTTTGGTTTTCTGTTAAATTTTAAAACTAGACTTCAAACATGTGAACACTTTTGAAATAAATGCCTCATTTTGACTCTACATAAAAGCCTACTGTCAACGCAATAGTTTAACTCAAGACGTTTTGGTATATTTGAGGCATGTGTGTTTGACATGTTCTTGAAACCAGTTACATATATTAGAATGCTTCACACATACCCAAACACAATTCTTAGTAATTAAAGAAATTTTGATTAAAATTGTAAGTACTGAGCACATATTTTAAGGTAATCATTTTGCATGATAAAAGAAGCAATTTGTCCAAAGTGTGCAGAAATTGCTGTAGTAATCAACAAAACTTAAGTACAAGGAAATAGTTATGTTTAGCAATCACACTAATTTTAGTTCAATAATTTACCTTCCAAGCTAATCAATTTTTTCTTGTTTTTAAAATCCTTAAACAGAAAACTTCATTACAGTCCAATAGAAGAATAAAAATATGGATGGTAGTTTATGGTATGAAAATATTTTAATGATTAATTAATAAGACAATGCATTTGCAATTGACTATTTATGAACAACTACTACACTACACTTTAAATACTTGTTATTTCCAAACATAATTTCCCAGTTTTTACATGGCATTAAGGTGAGCAATGCAGCACAGGTGATGAACTATTGATATGAGCACTCGTTATGAAACTCCAAGGAAAAGATTAAATTTGAAGAGCTTTGTCCAAGGGTGATTGCAAAAACTATACAAGATGCTGCTAATGGGGAATATTTATTTATTTTATTTATATTTATTTTTATATTTGTACCCTGCCCCTCTCACCAATGCCAACTAGTGGCAACTTCCAATATAAATTACAATAAAACCACAATATCAAAAAACACAACATAAATCTACATATGAAACAGCGTACATAAAACATATAAAACAGGTCTGTGTATAAATACAAAAAAATTCTCCACCTCCCTCCAACCCAACTAACCCTTCCCACTAGGGGTGGGACCAAAGTGAAAAAAATGGGTATTGTTTTTACCGGTTACCGGTTTCAAAAAAATCGGTTTTATTGGTAAAACCTGTTTACCGGTACCGGTTTTTTTCATTGATTTCAATGGGGGGGAAGTGTCCTCATCAAAATCAATGAAACACCCCCAAAACTCCCCCCACCCCCTCCCAGGCTGCGCGGGTGGAAGGGGGGACAACACCCACCCACCCTGCCCAGCCTGGTTTTTTTTTTTTTTAAACCGGGCCTGGGCCCCGGGCCACTACTGGCTGCCCAACGGCAGCCAGGGCTATGGAGCAGTTGAGCTCTCCTCCGGGAGCCCACACATGGCTGGATGCTGGCACCCTGGCAGCCAGCAGGCAAGAGCGAACCTAACACACACACATCTCAGATCACCTTTTACATGTGTGCTGTGCTCCCTCTGGGTGGTGGCAGCAGCAGCAGTGCGGTGCGGGTCCAGCTGCAGCGCTGGCTTTAGCACTTCACCAGGCCTTTCGAGGAAACCCAGAAGTTCCCCGGAAGGCCTAGTGAAGCACTGAAGCCAGTGCTGCAGCCAGGCCTGCTGCTGCCACCACCACCGCCACTGCCACCGCCCGGAGGGAGCACAGCACACAGGTAAAAGGCAATCGGTGTGTGTGTGTTAGGTTTGGTCTTGCCTGCCAGCTGCCAGAGTGCCAGCAGCCACCACATGTGGGCTCCCAGAGGAGAGCTCAACTGCTCCATAGCTCTGGCTGCTGCTGGGCCGCCAGTGGTGGCCCGGAGTCCGGGTCCATTTTTTCTTTTAAAAAAATCCAGACTAGGCAGGGTGTGTGTGTGTGGGGGGTGTCCCTCCTTCCACCCGCACAGCCTTGGAGGGGGAAGGAAAGTGGGTATTTTTGGTTTTGTTTGTTTTTTACATTGTGGCCATTGACTTCAATGGCCACAATATAAAAAAAAATCTGGTACAGGAACCGGCACCGGTATGGGGAATTATTGGATCTATCCGGTATCCCCGATACTGCCAAATACCAGCAGTATCAGATACCGGGAGATCCGATCTTCCCACCCCTACTTCCCACCCTCCCCCACCAAATTCCTGACAGAAGAGTCAGGTCTTACAGTTCCATCATAAGGCAAGGAGGTCTGGGCTAAGGCAAATCTCCACTGGGAGGGAACTCCAAAACAACAGTGCAGCCGCTGAGAACACCCTCCAGTCCATTCGGACTAGCCAATAATGCGGGATCTCCAGGAGGGTGGTCACGGACAACCTCAGGGGCCTCCCCAGAGCCCACAGGATGAGGCAATCTTTCAAGTAAGCAGGGCTTTAAAGGTCAAAACAAGCACCTTGAATCGTGCCCGGAAGACAATAGACAGCCAGTGCAATGATCAGATCGCTGGTTGAATGTGCTTCTTGCGGCCCATCCCCATAAGGAGGTGGGCTGATACATTCTGCACTAGCTACAGCTTCTGATCTGTCACCATAGGCAGCCTAACATTTCTCTACGTTTATTAAAATCAGCTTTGAAAATCCTAACGTCCAAGGTACACATTTGACTACACTCACCTTTACCATTTCTTACGATCATAAATTCTAACATTTCACAATCACTTCCTCCCAAATTTCCTACTACTTTCACCACTTTGACCAAGTCTTCCTTGTTGGTTAGGATCAAGTCTAGGATATCCAACCCCCTTCATTCCTTCCTCCACCTTCTGAAAGAAGTTGTCATCAAGGCAAAGCAAGAATTTACTGGACATTCCTTGCTTCTCAGAGCTTGTCTTCCAACAAATATTGCAGTAGTTGAAGTCCCCCATTACTACTACTCTCTCATTCTGGGACTACCTACCCACCCTAGGGCCATCCCAGGCCAACGTCTGATGGCACAGGCTACACATGCAGTGAGTCCCGGGCCACAGGGGACCATAACAGACCCACATCACACCTGTTTGTACCCAAAGTTGCAGAGAAGCCTGTCAGTGCAGGTTTATAGTTGAGCCCTTGTAACAGGTACTTTCATGTTGCAGAAGAACTCAATAAAATGAGGGTTAATGATTCCATAAGATCCAGCTAGTCTATATTTAACAGGGATGTTTAAATAACAGTGAGAGCACAAGGGTACTAGGGGAAGAAGTGAGAGCATGACAGGAACCATGGACAAGACAGAAAGCTTCTTACTACAGGGATGGATAAAGTGAGATTTGAAAACAGCTGGGATGGGATTTCCACCAATTCCCTGTAGGCAGCTTGCTTCTGTTTGGTTTGGTCTGATCCTGATAAATAAGATGTGTATATGTTGGTGAGGAGAAAGAACCTTGAGCCTTTGAGTATTTTCAGATGTGACACCACCGCCCATGGCCACGCTTACTCCAGCGTGGCCACGGGCGGTGGTGTCACGTCTGCTCCCACCCACCAGATGTTCACCATGGGCGGGAGCAGAGCACACCCTGGGCCATAGAAGGGCTTAACCCAGGATGTGTGCTGGGCTCCCTGCAGTCCCAATTGAAGTTCCAATTGAAGTCCCACACAGACAGTCTCAATTGAAAACACAAAGTGAATATTTAAAAAATATATTTTGTACAGATTTTGTCGTTGAACAAAGGAATTGAAAACCTTGTTGGAAAATCCTTCCAATAATCTACCAGTCTGCAATTGATCTCTTCTGTTGATAAGGCCTCAAGGGCTTTCCCTGATAGGATTCCACTTCAAAGCAAGCGGTTTGAGTTGCAAACGAAAGGCTTACTGTCTTTTAACTTGCCATGCAAGCAGTTTTTAAATTGCTCTCTTCTGTATTGAACTTTTACTACACTTCTGTTTTAGTTACTTCAAGCACAGCAGTCATCACATCATAGTTCTGGAAAATGCTAGTCAATGTACTGTACCAAAAACACGGTAGGCAGTTATTGCAGAACAGTGGTTAATTAGGAATTCTGCCAATCAAATAGGTGTAAATATTGCATCAAATACCACTATAAATTAGCTAAGACAAACACTCTAAAAATCACTTTATTTTGAAATAAACCACTAATTAGACATGCATATTTCTTTTCAGGTAACAGAATAGGCTCCTTCATTAATTGTTTATGATATCTTACCGTCATGTATCCTACTTAAGAAGGATGATATAACATAGAGAGATGATATTATAGCAAAGTCAGAAGCATGGTATAATATCAAATACAGGAATCTTAGCAAAACAGAGTATGAGTTCAAACAAACACAGGATATTCCCATGTCAGTTGAACATTCTGCCTGAGTCATGCTTCTTTAGATCTTGCTATTCATGAACCCGGACCAAATGAAAGTGAGCAGGAATTGAGCCCACCTCTCTTACCGATAATGCACAAATGCATACCAGGTGTTGTGTTCCTTGCCTAATCTCTTTTCTTTAGCTATGTATTTTAGAGATTAATACAATAACAGTACAATCTCAATATCTTTCTAGCTGTTCCCAAGTTTCCACAGCAATATTCTAAGGAGAAAGATCAGATAATCACAGAGATAAAAAAAAAATGTACTAGACAGTGTTAGACAGAAGCTGGGGCTGTCACCACTACAATATTTGAAAGGCCAGTTCTTAGTTATAATAACCAATCTGACACTCCTAAGAAGGAACAGAAGACAAGGGCTCTAATCCTCAAAGTACTGTGTTGGAGTAAACCTGTCTGAGCCAGAATTGCATCTTCTAAAGCAAGTCTTTGAACTGTGGGCAGTTAATTTATTATGAGCACCTGCTGTATTATATTTAGGAACCAGAGAATAAAACCTTCCAGGCCTGATTGATGCTTATACACAGCTCTGGTTCTTTTACACAGCTCTAGCCCTACATAGTAAAGAGACTTCAGGGTCAGTGTGAAAATCTGTAATTTATGCTCTCCCTGAGGTCCATTTACACCATTATAATGGTGAAGAGGCAAGGCATTTGTTCCAAATGAGAACCAGGCCTGGAGTGTTTATTTTTAAAATGAATCCTAATATGTAAATTGCAGGTAAATTGCCCTATTCCTGATAGAAATTTAAATTCTTCATAGTATGTGTTCATCCTTCTATGGAGATTGGAAATGTGAAACCTGAAATTAGTGAAAGTACTTTTGCAAATACCCTGTGTGCTCTCTCTCTCTCGCTCTCTCTCTCTGTTCTTTGTCACATTGTCACACAGGGGTTTGGAGGGCTTGGTTTGATCCCCTTTCGCCTTGCATGTTAACTCTAATGCAGTACATTGGAGTAAAGGTAATAATTCCCATAGAAATAAACCACTGGATCCAACTTAATGGGTTATTAGAGGTGGTCTTAAGGAAGAAATTGCAGTTAAAATCTGTTTGCGGTTCTGATTTCACAATTTCTGGATTTAAATTCCGATCCATATTAAAATAAATTACAACCTTTAATTTTTTATTTTTTTGTTTTAAAAAATCAGTGCACATGTGCAAATGGCTGCCGGACCCTTCTGCGCATGCATGCCCTCTCAGCAGTCACCATCGTTTTGGAAAAGGGAAACTGGTATACGCGTATGTAGTCACTATTTTGCACATGTGCAGACTGACTGCCCTTTTCCAAAATGATGGTGACACGGCCACCATCATTTTGAAAGGGAGCATGCATGCGCAGAATGGTCTGGTGGTCATTTTGTGCATGCTCTCTGAATTTGTTTAATGGATTTTAAATTGAACTGCAACTGGCATTTCTTGGCACAGTTTTGGTTTGGTACAGATTGATCAAAGATCAATCCAAATTCATAAAACCATCCTAATAGTTATATGCCTATCCTCAACTGAACCTGAGTTTATAGAAGGGTTGGAGAACCACCAGCCTGAGGGCCAAATCTGGCCTGTGGCTCTTTTATGGGACTCCATTCCAGTTCCTGGATCAGGTCAAGGGATCCAGTCTCTAACCTCAAGTACTCAGTGCAGGGGAAGGGAGTGAGGATGAATGGATACACTTGAGGATAGGGGACCGATCGACTAGATTCCTTCTTTTCCTTCACCCAACCTGAGCACACCTTTCAAACACCCCAGTTTCTAACTAGCCCACAGATCTTGGTCCATGGGAGGGAAATGTTCCCCACCATTGGTTTATAGCTTGAATTAGTGATTCTTCCTTCAAGCTTCTTAAAGTAGCTGAGGTGAGGTCCTCTTTATCAAAAATATTTGTTAAATTGGTTCTCTTTTCATGACCAGCAAGTCCTTACTCATACAGATAAAGCTCATTGCCAACATGCTATGTTTCCTCCTGGATCTTAATCTCACAGGCTTTTTCTCCTTCAATCAGTTATGTAGATGTGGCAGGGACTGGAGTCTGCCAGTCCCTGTTATTTTACTTTACTCAGTTCTGTTCCCTTTTTTATAGTTACTAGCTAAATTTTGTCCCCATCTTCCAAGAGTAAGTCCTGACTGATTTGCTGTTAAATGTAGCCAGATGTTCAAGTTCTCTCAGCACTTAGAACAACTGGAGGGTCTGGGAACTGAGCATTTGAAAATCTAGCTGGTGCCTTTAATGAGAACAGAGCTCTATTAAAAAAAAATCATGCTCTATGTATCTAAGGAGGGAGGGAGAAATAATAAAGTAGAGCATTGTGGGCATGAGAAAAGAGAGGCCACCTGTCCAATCATCCTGTAGCAGTTTGTTGTGCTTAAGACACGTTGTTCCTTATAAAATGTATGGAAATAGAGAGGGTGGGAAAGAGAGAATTTCTGACTTGTGGACTTTTAAACTTCATCTATCAAGTCCAATCAAACTGTTCTGCAACAGTTGATGCTGCTATGTTGGCTAGGGTTTTAAAAGTTGCTACACAATGCTAGCTTTGCTGGAAAAAACAATATGTTTGCCTTTCTGGCACTGATTGCAGCTGCAAACTTCCAGACTCAGTCTTTCTAGTCTTCATACATCACAGGTTTCTGATCAAATCACTAACAACTCAAGAGAAAATTAAAAGTAAAGCTCAGCTGCAGATATTAGTTCTCCATTACCTGTGTGGGCTGTTGTTTAGTTAGGCATCACCTTTCCTCTCTTCTGACTGGTAGTTTAGCTCTGTTACCCTGCTCAGGGTCCTCTACAATCCATCTCCTTGTCCTATTCCCTTTTAGCACTCCCCCTCCGCCCTTCAGATGTCAGTTCAATGCTGGTCTGGAACTGGATCATATCATTTATACCCAACCCATGCTCTCCTGTTGTCTTTGGGTGGTTTTAGACAAGCACCTCCCTACCCACTCACCATCCACCCACTATACATGTTGGAGGGCTGTAGTGGTGCCCTGCAATGTGTATAATGGGTGGGTAGTAGGGCTGATGTGGCAGCAGCTCTTACCACGCCGTGATTCCGTTCCACCATTTCAGAATTGCCCGCGCCACACTGCGATTTTTCTGCGGACATTCCGCTAATTCCGCCGGAATTCTGCAAATTGCGGAATTGTGGAAAAATTGTGGAAAAATTGTGGAAATTGCGGAAAACCACTATTCCGCTATTTTGTGGCACTGGCGGAATTGCGGAAGTAGCGAAAATGTCATGTTTCCACGATTCCACTAAGTAGCGGAATTAAATAAGCGGAACCG
>QEPC01015110.1:448180-459508 GCA_003113815.1 Sphenodon punctatus | reverse complement strand
GAGATGGGGGTGAGTGGGGATGCGTGTTAGGTGGGCACATGCACCCCTAATCACCGCAGGCACAGTGTTGTTCACACGGGGCTCCTCCACCCATGAACACACAGAAATCTGCATTTTTACATGGCCTCTCCCACCCATGAAGACACAGAAATCTGCATGTTCATGGGTGGGAGACTTGTGTAAAAAGGGTCACATTCTCACAACTGTCTTACTTATATTATACTATCTTAGGTAGGAATTTAGGATGTAAAGCAATATTATCTATTCTATCTTGGAAAATCTGCAGATATGGTTCTGACATTATTATGGCTGCTATTTCACTAACTCTTCTTAATGAAGTTTTTGCTAAGGAATACTGTCTTTAAACCCCCACCACATAACTAGTTCATTTGTGCCCCTCATATAATCAATTTATGCTGCCCTGGGGGCGCAAATGAACTGGTTATGGGGCGGCGTGAATTAATTATGGGGGCACAACTGAACTGGTTATATATAGTCTCTTTGCATGGCATAATGCGCTTAATAGGCTGGCTGCATTTGGGTGTCTTGAGTATTTGATAGCAGCGCCCTCAGGCCCGCCGAGCCAGGTGGCAACACTAGGCCTGCCCGCGGGACACAAAGAGGTGGGCCCATCTTGACCTCTTGGCCAGGGACCCATTGCACTCTAGTTACACCCCTGATGCTGCATCTGCACTGGATACTGGCAGAATTCTGTTGCATTTTAAGTTGCTGCTCACAAGATGATCCAGTTTATGGCTGATCAGAGAAGTGGTTCTATGGTCAGGAGAGGAAAGCAGGATTACATGGTATAGGAGGTACATGGGAAGGGAGCAGTTACAAGTCTGGGGTAAAACTAGAAAGCTGTGGTTGGTCAAAAATATTCAATGTCTAGAGTTTCATACAAACAGCTGTGACCCTCAGATTCTAAAGCAGTGCTGCAAGTACCACAATTCAGAATCCATATTAATGTGTAGCAACAGGCTACTTTCCTTCCTTTTATGTACCATATTAATTTTCTTTACTGTTATTTTAAAGAAAAAACTGGCCTAATTAAATGTGAGATGTTTCAAAGCCGGAAACCCCTTATTCCTGGAGTTTTCCATAATGTATTAAGATTGTTCTTAGGTCAACTAAATTCTTTAAAATGTGTTTGTTTTTATTTTTTCAATCAAAAGAGGACTAAATGGGTCAGAGTGAAGGAAACAGAAGGGGTCAGGAGAAAGAAAAGTTGCCAAGAAGAAATAATTAACAGCTACATGCTGGTCTACAGGAAGAAACAGGATGAGTGAGGGAGTTAATCTAGAAGGGCTGCTGTGAGAGCAGAAAGAGAGAGACAAAAAAGCAACTAAATGATTGTTGGCTTGTACTGACGTCCCCAGCTTCTTCTACACTGGTGTCATTTAACTAGCAACTCTGAGCCATTGCTTCTCCAGATGCTTTATCTCCCCTATTTTGGCTGGCTTATTCCACTCATGGTTCCATTTTCCAAAACCAG
Organism: Sphenodon punctatus; assembly: GCA_003113815.1. Taxonomy (NCBI): domain Eukaryota; kingdom Metazoa; phylum Chordata; class Lepidosauria; order Sphenodontia; family Sphenodontidae; genus Sphenodon; species Sphenodon punctatus. Next base: position 458,013 of record QEPC01015110.1, on the reverse strand, counting down.
GGATAATTCCACGTTAAGACAATACTTCTTTCAATACCCTATGCTGAGAAGAAGAAAAAAGTGTTAAATACATTTTAAAAGTCCATTCACAAGTAAATAGAGGAGCAAATACCATTTTAATGTGTAGCCTAAATCCACAGTCTGCTGACAGTCACACCATATTAATGCCATTTGTTTCAGCATATTAAATGTTTGTGGGGGAGGGGAACTTCCTTCTTTGCTTGCACTGTTTTCAATTAGGAGCAAAGCCACTGAAGTTGATTGAGATGCCAAATGTTGATTTGAAAGGTGGGTTGAATGTTGAGTCTGCACCTACACCACCACTTAAAATCTGAATGAACATTTTGGAAGAATAAAAATTGTTGAACAGTTCAATCTTTAAAAAAAACACACAGTAATTTCAATATATCCAAACTGAAAACGTTTGAACTTATTCATTCCACCAAAACATTTATTCTGATTCAGGTTGAAAACAAACATCAAAAAGATCTTTTTTCTAAACAGCCATAATGAATGGGAAACTCAGCTTAGACTATGGGTGTTTTTTAAACAAGACACATTCATGCATGGCTCCCCACTGTCCACACGTCCAACCGCTTTTTGAAGTTGGTGCATACCAGTAACCCATAGTCATGCACGGAGAACTCCTAAAAAAATCCAGAGTGCACCATGGCCACTTCCGTGAGTGGTGCAGGCTTGCTGGGAGCCACTCATTTGAAGCCCTCCCCATGTACCTCACATGCGTAGACTCCCTGCTGCTGCCCCACAGACCGAGAACAGACACCCCCCCACACACCCCTAAAGTCTTGCTCATTTAAAAACACCCTATGACCTTCAAACCACTTGCTTTAGAGTAGTCCCATTGAAATCAATTGGATTGTAGCCTTGGACCACGATCTAGAAACCATTTACTCTGGTGTCATTGTTTGTGAATTGTGGACTTTGTGGAAAAATAAAACCTGTAGGGTTGCAAGGACAGAATTTGGCTCCAAATTTGTGAATTCGATGGATACAAAATTTTGACATGTTTAGACCAATGTTTTTGTTTTGTCCATTACAGATAATGGCCAACTGTCTAACTCATGTTCTGATAAAGACTGTCTCTTGATACCTACAGGAGACACTTACATTTGAAGGGGGCAGGGGAACAACGAGGAGGATGAAGGATAAAAGAAACAGAGGAGAGGAATGAATATGAAGAGCTAGAGCAAAATTGGCATTGAATGGAGCCCCCCACCCTGGGTTCTCCCTTGCTTATAACACTACTAAAGTTCAGATCTGGAATTCCTCACTGTACGATAGGAAGAGTTTTGATTCATCATTCTTCCTTCTTTTGAAAGTATGTTTCTACTTCAGTAATCAAAAAATGTGCTAAAACATTTCCATATGAGACAGAGGTAAGATATTAATATTTTGCTTGCTGGTTTGCACCTATATTCAACTAAAATGTGCAGTAATATATATGTTTTGTAACCTAATTCTGATTAGGGATGAAACTCTGAAGATTGTTGAGTAATCAGTATCGATGACTGGTGTCTTTTCTTTTATTAGTCTTGCAGCAGAGAGCTGAGAACATTGTGAGGTGTCGAAGCATTTACTTTCCCAGATCCAATACTTCAATCTGGTGTAGATGTTTCTAAAGAATCTGTCACCATCATGCTAACTAAATTTCCTCACTTTACATAGTTAAATGATTGATGACATGAAGGCAAGAGCTGGTATGTTGTTGTTGTTTGTTTAAAAAAGAAAAGAAAAAAACAGAACAAATGATTGCATTTGTATTTCAAAAACATCCTTATAGGTTCCAGGAAGACATATTCTAAAAACTAGAACTGTCTTGATTGCATAGGGACAATTTCACTTTAGAACAGGAGAGAGATAACACCTGCTAGGGGTGGGAGTATCGGTATCTGTTAAATCTGATAATACTGATAATTGTCGATATCAGATTAATCCGATAATACCAATAATTGTTAGTATCAGTATATCGTTTTTTTAACATTGCTGGTTTCTTTCAGATTTTTAACACTGATGCGATTTAACAATGGCTGAAATGTTAAAGATCCGAGAAAATCGGCAATGATAAAAATATGATATACAGATACTGATAAATCTGATATCGGATTAATCGGATACTGATAAAATCGGTAACCGATCATTCCTCTGGAGTCCTACCCCTAACACCTGCTAACTAGGACTGAAACATGGTTTTGTGCAAACGGGAAATCTTGTCAAAATCCTGGTTCCTGATACCATTTATACCACTTTTCTGTTTACCGCTTTGCCATCCATTTCAAATCCCAAGAAGTAATACTGATAAACTAACACATTTCTTGCACTCCATTTCCCCTTATACATTCTTGTCACTCACTGTCTTGCATGCCGATTCCTTTACTAATCTGCAATTCAGTTGTAGATTGGTCAAAACAAAGGGAACAACATAGAAACAACCATTCTGATTGGAAGTCCTGGGATGAAGGCTATGGGGCGTTGAGGGGAGTCTATGGGTGAGCTATTTGCACTGTGATTGGCTCAGAAATGTCGAAACATCAAATCTGGAAGTAAAATAGTACTCTGGGTAAAGTGCTAACTGGTAAATGAATGGTATGTGTTACACAGAAAATAAGTAAATTGGGACAGTAGCTTGTTGTATTTATAAGAACTGACAAATCACATTGGTATCGGGAAACAGTCAGGAAATCAATCCCAGTTCCCAATATGGCAAAAAAATGGCAAGCAATCATTTGGCTTCTCGTTTCATCCCTACTACTAACAGATTAAACACATTATGTGGTACATTTTCAATTGAATTTAGCTCAGCTTTAAAACTTCATTTACCTCCTCCCTAATAGCTGCAGCTTCTATATATAGAAAAAAGAACAAGGTGGCCAGAGGAAAGCCAAATCATCTTGGCAAGATGAGCAGTAAAGAGGGGAGAATTTTATATGCAAGTGGGAGAGGGCAGTAGGACAATGATACCATTTTATTTGTGAGGTTGGAGACATAGGGTAATTTCAGACGTGCTGCAGCAGCTCCCTGCCACGGCACGGAATTGTGAAATCACCCCCTCTGGAATCGCACCAGCTGGTCAACAGATGTGCTGGCAGATTCCAGAGGGGAATTGGGGGAGGGGAATGGGGCCGCGCGGTGCAATGTGCGGTCGCATAGCCCCGCCCCCCCATAGCCCCACCCGCCCCCTGGGGAATTGGCCATAGCCTGGAATCGGCGGTGGTACCGTCCACTGATTCCAGGCCATGGGGCGGTAACAGACGTGACGTTAACACGGTCAATCACGGTGAATCCCCCCATGATTGACCATGGTAACATCACGTCTGTTGGGCCAAAAAGAGATTCCCACCAGGTGTTCACCCCCGGCGGGAATCTCTTTGACCACACTTCTGGAGCATCGGGCTGTCAGAGGGCTGGAAGCGTGGTCAAAGAGATTCCCACCGGGGGTAAACATCCGTCAGGAATCTCTTTTCGGCCCAACAGACATTACGCCACCATGATCACCACGGGGGGATTCACCGTGATTGACCGTGGTGGCGTAACATCTGAAATTACCCATAGACTGGACTTTGCTAACCCGAAATGGCAGCAAAGACTGTCAGTTTCTGTCAGTAAACCTGTGGCATGTAAGCTAGACCATTCCCATTGAAATGGTAAGAAGAGACATCTGAAATACTTCTGGACGCTTAGTTTTTTCATATATTTGATTTTTCTTATTTCTAAAGTCCCATTGGGAATTTCACATACATGGTAAGCAGCTATGGAAGAACTCCCCATTAGTATAGTACCTTGCAGTGCTGCCACTCCTTTTCTTTTTGTCTCTGTATATATTCAAGATTGATCTCATCCTGCAGGAAAATAGAACAATAGTAACGTCAATGTTTTTTTAATTATGCGTTTTGTGGCCTAACTTCAACAACTATCTAATTTTATAATCCCTTCAAGACGTTATGATTTCATTTATACACTCCTACATAAAATACGTCATTATCGCAATGAAATATTATCACATAACAGTTGAACAATTGTTCTCTAACAAGAATGATCCTCTTTGTGATTATGCTTCTACTTCTGCGTATAGCATTTATTAAATATTAAATATTACATATCAAATGTTAAATAGTAATGTATTAGTAATTAATTATTACTTATTGATTGATTATTAATTGATAATTTGCTGCTTCAGCGATTTATCTGGCACTGTACAATCAATAGTTATAGACAGGTCCCTCCCCAAGTGGCTTATAATCTAAGAGAGACAAGGGGTGGGGAGACAAGAGAGAGGGGAACATCAGGAGGGATAAGGATACATTCATCAGGTTGAGAAGTTGCATGTGCACGTACTTAACTTAGTTACAGGGGAGAGATTCTGAGTGAGGGGGGAAGAGGATGCAATTTCATTCATGGGAGATAACTGCCAAGAATGTAAACATATATTATTCCCCAAAATCCAGCATATGTGAACAATTGTCCCTTGCATTCTATCAATTCAGTTTATACGTAAACCCCAATCAAAAACACTGGGCTCCACTTTTACAGAAGAAGACAGCATGACGGGGGAACAAAACAAAGATCCTTATGTACGTTTATTCTCAGAAAAAAAGTGAGCAGAAACGCCATGTCCCCAAAACATGGTTGAGGTGAAGTTAGAAGGTCTCGCCAGCCACATCTCCACACTATGGAAAAGTGTGGCACAATCCTAGTTTGATTTTGTACCAATGTGAATGTTGGTGTGCTCGTGCATTTTGAAAACATTTCTTCTCCCTCAGCATCACATACACACTCTTCACTACACATCTACAAGGGCTGAGATGAGAGCAAGTGTTCCCGTTCCGCAGAGAAATACTGTCCTTTTGGGAGCACTTGTGTTTGTCAGTACTTCATCAGTATCCAGTGATTCTGTGCTTCTGCCATTGTCAATATTGGCACCTGTGATTTTTCATCGTTTCCCACCAGTTTCATCACTTTCTGGCACTTTTCATCATTTTTTGTCACTTTCAAGAATTTTTCGTCGTTTTCGTTACTTTCCAGGACTTTTGACAGTTTTATAGCACTTTTATGGCAATTTCCAGCACATCCCTGGCAATTAGCCAGCACATTCGCATCTCCACAGCCCCGAGGGTGTGCATGAAATGCACGTGGGACTTGGGACAGGCCCTGTAGCAGCTCTGGTCAACTTTAAAAAAGTTCCAAGTGGCAAAAACAGTGGGAAAGTTGATGTTTTCACATTGTGCAAATGAAGGCGAATGATCTGTTTCTGACAGAAACAGCGTTTACCATGATTTGCTGTTTCAGGAATAATATCTACCACCTTCCTGTCCATCCCTTCCTGTCAGAACACACTGCTAAAACAGGATTCTATTCTCTCATCACATCCCACTTATACTACTGCAACCTGCTTTTCACAGGTCTCCCACTGAGCCACTTATCTACACTACAATCTATTCAAAATTCAACTGCAAGACTCACCTTCCTTGCATGCCATTATGACCATGTAACCCCTCTCCTCAAGTCACTTCACTGGCTTCCAACCCACTTCTGCATACAGTTCAAGGGTCTCCTACTCACCTACAAGTGTCTTCACTCTGCAGCTCGTCAGTACCTCTCCTCTCTTATCTTCCCCATACCCCTACTTGTGACCTCTGTTCATCGGACAAGATGCTCTTATCCGTACCCTTCTCCTCATCACCAACTCCCGCCTCAGCGCTTTCCACCTTTCTGCACCGTAAGTTTGTAACGAACTTCTTGAGGTGGTGCATCAGGCTGCCTCCCTGTCCATATTCAAATCCCTCCTAAAGGCCCACTTCCTTGAGATTGCTTTTAAATCATGAACCCAGGCCCTATCCATATCATAGCCTTGTGGATTTCAACCATTTTAACTGAAAGAAATAAACTTACTGAATGCCTGCATCCTGTAGTCCATTGAGGGACTGTCTTTATGTTATGTGTAAGTAAGTAAATAAGTAATTGTTAATTTGTTACTGGCTATTGCCTAGGCCATAAAAACAAATGCATACAGAGAAGACAACATTTTTAGTCAAACAGACAAACAGAATATACACATATACATCTTAAACCTTGGCATCTGCTGCCAATCACTATTCAAGATGTAAATGTGGGCCAAGTATACTATAAGCCCACCTGCCAATTTATTATCCTGCAGCAACCCTACCTAGCTACCTAGCCCCTATGAACTAATAAAGAAAAAAACGATTCCTATTAAACCCCTTTTCTCAAAGAGGGAAGTAATACAGCACTAAAAGATGCCTTGCTCTTCCCAGCGCTTGTAGTGGCAATACTTGACTCCTAGAGAATCATCATATCTGGGCTTACTTCTGCAATACCTAAATCAGGAAGATGTCCTGCTACTTAAAGCTTATCCAACACCCTTAATCCATGGACAGAATACATAATTCCTGTAAATTCAGCAGCCACAATATACCACCTATTTCCTATTGATGTATGTTATGTGTATCTGTACAGCACTATGTACAACTATTAGCACTATAGAAATGATAAATAGTAGTAGTACCACCTCTCAAATGACATTTATCCACTTTTTATGAGAATGTTATGTGGGACCATGTCAAAACCATTACTGAATTCAAGATATGATGTTTACTGCATTATCCTTGTCAACTAAGCTAGTAATTCTGTCAAAGAATGAGAGTATGTTGGCTTGACATGATTTGTTTCTAACAATCTGTGGTGGTTACTAGTTATCATTCCATTTTCCTCAAGCTATTAACAAATCGATTGTTTTAAATTCTTCAAAGATATTTCCAGGAACTGAAGTAAGGCTGGCTGCCCTATAACAACCTGGCTCTTCTTTTTACGCTTTCTTAAAAATAGGCACTATGTTTTCTCTTCTCCATTCTTCTGGGAACTTATTTTATTTATTTATTTTTTAATATATTAATATCCCACCCCTCCTGCAAGCAGCTCAGGGCAAACTTGAATGTTCTCCATGAGTTTTCATAGATAATTGCAAGATAACTCTTGCTAAAGTGCACAGGCAGGCTCTATGTGTAGTAGTGTGATCCTAAGAGGCAAAAAATACTTAGAGGGAAGGGCATTTTGATACTTAGAGGGAAGGGCAAAATGATTTGGATACTTATAATCTGTAATTAGTGATGGATCCAGGGAAGCTGGGGCCCTGTGTAAAATGTTAGCGTGGACCCTCTGTTAACATACAAATATTTGATGGACACACACTGATGTGCCCATTAGAAAAAGGAAAATGTACTTTATCTTGGATGGTCCACTAAACATAACTAGGGGTGGGACAATAGAGGGAATTCAAGTTTTGGCTTGTTGCAGTTTGGGCTTATAGGCTTTTATGGATTTAATTATGGGTTTGGTTTTCGGTTCCGTATTTAAATCCATTAAAACCTATAAACCGATTTTTAAAAAAACAAAAAAACTGGGCCATTCTGCACATCATTTGGACCCCTGCTATTTTGGTTAAGGGCAGCAGTCATTTTGCACATGCACAATCCAGAGGAGGGAGGATGCCCCAGTGAGGGAGCCTGCTGGAGCCCCCACAGCAGTGACTGTACTTCAATCAAGCCCTCCAAGACTGGTAAGTAGCACTCCAGGTCTCTGGGGGTAGGGGAATACACGGATCCGAAATTTAGGATCCGTAAATGGCAGGCTGATTTACAGCCTGCTTCAGATTAATCCAAACTGATCCGTTATGGGCAAGTTCAGATTAATCCAAAGCAGAAATTACCATTCCTTATAACAACCCGTCCTGTGACGGGGATCCCTGTATTGCAGAACCTGCAGGCCTGTATGTTTCACATATGTTGTTATTTCTAGTTTATTCATGCGGCCCATGAATCACTATGGACCCGCCTTAGGCCATGGGCTCCTGATATCCGAGGCTCTGTGGGCCTATGTTTTATTCCAGCACTCTTCTCACACTTATCTTGTCATTTCAAATTTATTTATGGAGCCCATGTATTGGGGGCCTTTGAGCCGCTCATTTATCCCCGACAGATGACACGCTGTACGCTTATATAGTCTTCATTTGTCTGGATCAGACTCTGTCTGGAGTCCTAAAAAAACTAATAACAGACAAAACAAATCATTGTTCTGACTCTGTTGACCAAGAAAGCCTGAACCTCTCAAATTATTGTAGCAAGTTGAAGTGGATTCATCTTTCTATGCCTGCAAGGGCTGTTTTGAAAGGTTGCTCACCAGGTGACTTTATGGAGGGAACAGGATTATAATGTTATTGTAAGACAGATCCGAGAGAGATTCCTGATCTTGCACACTGATCATGTAAGTAAACACTTTCAGGTGGTCAGAATCCATTGGGTTTTCCAAAAAGGGAGACAAGACAACACCATATGAAAAGCTGACAGGCACCAGATCAGACTCCACAAAGCAGGAGTTTTCTGGTTTAGAAGAAGATATCTTTACTCAATTTATTTTTTAAAACCTGAGATAGTATTGTTCCTTCATTTGAATGCAAAGTAGGGTGTGATTACCCTAACCAACAATCAGTGGAGGAAAGTGAGAGGGATAAGAATTTACCATTTTTGCAAGGGTTAATGCAAGTTCTCTACAGGGTGATCAGTGTTTTCTAGACCTAGCAAAAATGCTGAGGACAAATTTACTTAACACAGTACTCCACCACTGCATCCCAGATTGCAAATGTTTGTATATGGGAACATGAAATACACACAACTAGTGCTTGCATTTAAAAGTCCTGTTCAAAATGATTTGCAAAATGCAAACACCACAAGTGAATCAGGCTGAAAACTGTGGCCTGGAGGGGATTGGGACTCCTCTTACTGATGGAGTCTAGCCCCCTCTGGATAGTCTGGTCCGTAGCCTCGGAGTGCTCCTGGACTCCTTGCTGTGCCTGGATTGCCAGGCTGTGGCAGTGACCAGGAACACTTTTTGCCAACTCCAGCTGGTGAGGAGGCTGCAACCTTTTCTTTCGGATTCAGATCAACCATGCTTTCAACACCTCGATGCTAGATTACTGCAGCACGCGCTATGTGGGGCTGCCCTTGATGACGGTTTAGAAGCTGGTACAGAATGCTGCAGCTTGCCTCCTCTTGGGGGTGGGGTACCAGGAGCACATTACACCGGTCTGCACTGGCTCCTTATAACTTTCCAGGCAAAATTCAAGTTGCTGTTTTTGACCTTTAAAGCCCTAAACAGTCTGGACCCCACATACCTGAGAGACCGCCTTTCCTTCCATGCCTCACTGTGGCCCCTGCATTCGACTGGGAGTGTCTCCCAGTGGGTACCGTCTGTTAGTCTTGTTCATATAATGAGGGGTCTCAGGGAGTCATTCTCAGTTGCTGCCCTGATCTTATGGAACTCCCTTCCCCAGGAGATTTATTTGAGCCCAAGCCCAAGTGTCTTCCAGAGTCAGTGCAAGACCTTTTTGTTTGTAAAGGCGTTTGGCAGGTAGGGACAGGGGGTGGGGGGTTTGGTGGGTGGGGCTGTGGTAGGGTTGTGAAGGGTTGGGTATGGGACATGGGGAGGTAGTATTGGGTGGATTTGGGGGTGGGGGTTTGTTTTCATTTTCAACTCTTTTTATGAACTTTTTAATATGCTTTTATATATGTTTTATATCTTATGTTTATTCCTTATTTGTAAGCCATTCTGAGCCTTTTTAGGGAAGGGTGGGATAATAAATTTGAATAAATAAATAAATAATATAAAACACCCAGGAATTCCTGACACTGAGGGAGCAATACTCCACCATTAGAGTATTGGTAACCAAGCCAAGTACGTGCACTTGAGACCTCGCATCTTCATGAATGTTAGACCCCTTGTCTCTCCCTCTGTTCCCCTTCCTA
>QEPC01015110.1:370857-429016 GCA_003113815.1 Sphenodon punctatus | reverse complement strand
AACTGACCCCATGTGGGTATTGAGCGTGATGAACATCTGGCGTGCGCCGTTCAGACGTTCAGGGCCCTTTGGCCCCACGGGGGGGTTGAGCATGGTTCAGTGTGGTTGAGCGTGATCTCGTAACGTCTGAAATCACCCAATGACCAAAGGTGGTACTCTTACTATTGTTTATGAAGCTATTGGATTCCCCAAAGAGTGTTGGATGCTAATAGGCCGCAATCTTTACTCCAGAGTAGTCAAATCATGTTGAAGTTACCAGGGAGCAAATGAGTTGAGGATTGTGATCATAGGGGCCGATCCCATGCCCCACGGATCCCATGCACACCCCTGTGCATGCATGTGCGCAGTTTTCACATAACACAATATGCCCGCAATTGAAGTGTATGTGGTTTCCATGCAGGTGAGTGCAGATCCACAGAGCATGGGTTTGGCCCCACCGTGTCTAATTCTGAGAGTGCTGCGCTGACATCCATTGCAGCACTTTGAGGACAACCACAACATTCTACATACAGCATAAAAACAGACACAATAGTCCCACTTCCAGGGCCAAAGAGCTTGTATTTTAAGGTCTTTATCTTGCCAAAGGATGTAGAAGTATGAACCCATACACATTTGTTTAGTCTCACTGATGTCTGTGGGGCTTCCATAGCTAAAATTATCTCAGCCAGTCATCTCTTTGTAGCACTGGATGGTTAATTGCCAACACACTAGCTAGTCGTTTCGGCTCCCGCCTTCATCAGCAACTCAGTTGATTTTTGAACTATAGTGTGCTGTAAGCCAAGCTGACAGTTCCAACAACACTGAGGTTAGAGAGGTTCTAAGGTGTGACATCAGATGTAGTTGTCCTTACAAGAAAAGATAGGTTCAGGTATTGTTCTCTAAGTTGAGGCCATTGGGTGTTAGGGTGTCAAGCCTGTAGATCCAGAAGTTCTCCCTGGCATCTAGCAGCTTTATAGTGGAGAGTTTTTCTATAGGGAAGATTTCCAGGTCCGAAATTTACTGTCAGAAAATTCTGGTTTTGGTCCTGTTAATATTTTATGTTAGGGATGTGCAGGAAAAAAAATTGTTTTCATTTTTGGATTCATTTAAAAAAAAAATTCACATTAGTTTTTATTATTTTAGTTATTCCCATTAGTTTTCATTTTTACTTTTGTTTTCCATTGGTTTCAATGTAAAATATATTAATTAATTATTATGAATTAAATACCCAAAAGCCCTTTTTATTATGATGAGGGATTTTAATGCCAGGTTGGGAGCAGATGATTCATCACTTACTATGCATTGTGAGTTTGATGCTTTTGTTTCCACTGATAAGCTACAACTGAGGACCTCGAAGGATAAGAAAATAAACTCTTCTGGAGTTAGATTTGCCAACCTGCTAGCTGGGTTAAATCTGCATATCATCAATGGCTCTGGTTTTGGTGATAATGCAGGGGAATTTACCTTTTGGGGCCCTAAAGGTGCAAGTGTAGTGGACTATGTGGTTGTTTCCTCCAATGTCTTAAATTTTATAAGGGATTTCTCAGTAGATGAGTGTACATTGAGTGATCATCTTCCGTTGACTTTATGGTTGGAATTCCCCTCTAGGGGTCAGGCTGCACCTATGTTATTGAATACAAATTCTATTGACCTAGAGGAACATTGTCCAGTCAAATGGGATGCTCAGCTTGCCCGATCACTAGAACTCTTACTATATACTAAGGCCTGTATAGAATTTAAAGATATTATAGTAGGGAGGAAAAAGGACCAGGTGGCTATTGAGGTATTTAACAACTTTAGTGAACATTTGCAACATCATATTACGATCATGTTGCGGCCTACTAATAAGACTAGTAGTACTAAGAGGAAGCATCAAGCCTGGTTTGATTGGGATTGTAGGAAGGCAAGGGAGAAAGTCAAACGGGCTTATCAGGAGTATCGTTTGAGTTCTAGTTCTGTGCTCCTTAGCCGCTATTTTGTTGCCAGAAAGGAATTTAAGGAGCTGATTACAATCAAGAAAGGTTTATTTGTGGAAGAAAACTGTCTGGTCCTTTGGGAAGCTAGCAATTTGAAAGACACTAGAAAATATTGGCAAATTATAAATGGCTTGATTTGAAGCGCCTGGAGCCCGTGGTCCCTCCCGGTTCCCACTCACTCTTGGGATGCATGTAGGGGAGGATGTGTCTATCCATTCTGCTATAGCAGCAGAGGAATTTGCCAAGTTACCTGCCTGGCCGCCGGTAATGGAACAAGAAATTATAACCATTATTGATTCCTTTAGAAATAACAAGGCCCTGGGGCCTGATCTGATTCAAGCAGAGTTTATTAAGGTAAATATAGTTTGGTGGGCCCCAGTATTATCAGCTTTGTTCTCGGCTATAAATAATTCAGGGGTAATCCTGATAGGCTGTGCTAATACCAAATATAAAAAAGGTCAATGGGATCTCCTCTCCAATTATAGGTTAATTAGTCTTTTAAGTGTTACCAGCAAGTTTTATGCAAAGTATCTTTTAATCAGACTGTCTCATTGGATGGACCAAACCAAAATCTTACATCCTGAGCAGGCTGGTTTTCAGAGGGGTCATTCTATGATTAAACAATGTTTGGTATTGCTACATCTGACAGAAATATAGGGCTGCAAATAAAAAAAATGTGTAGCTTTTTTGGACCTTAAAGCCGCCTTCGATTCTGTCAATAGGGAACTGTTATGAGCCAAATTAAGAAGGACCTCAATAGATACGAGGTTACTCTGTCTCATCCAGAATCTCTATGCAGATTCTTCATTAGTAGTCAAAATTGATAATCAAGGACACATCACAGATCACATCAATGTGAAGTGCGAAGTTAGACAGGGATGTGTACTTGCCCCTTCATTATTTAATCTTTTTATTAATGATGTTATTCCCATGTTGGCACAATCAACTTTTCCCCCCTAAAAAAGTGGCCTGTAGAGCAGTGGGTTTCTCCTTTATGCAGATAATGTATCTGTGGTTTCCAAAACCTGTATAGGTCTTCTTAGGCAGTTAAGGGTCCCCAGTAGTTACTGTGCTAGCAACAAATTGGTAATTAATTATGAAAAATCAAAAATTATAGTGTTCACCAAAAGAAACAAGTTTTATGATTGGTCTATCGATGGCCAGCATCTTCAGCAGGTCAAAAGTTTGAAGTACTTGGGGATTTATTTTCATTCTTCAGGCAAATGGGATGACCATTATCAGAGGGCTCAGCTGGCCGCTAGAGGGTCTGCTCAAGCTATTCTGAAATATTTTGTAGGCATGGGAAGGAAGAGAACAGATCTAGCAGTTAAAGTATTTAACAACAAAGTTAAAATGAGCTTCCTATATGGGGCAGAGCTGTGGACCCCACTTATTGGGCAAAAGCGAAGCTTGAAATGAAATGCAGTTCAGTCAAGTTTTCTTCAAAGTCTGATCTGGATCCCTAAGGGTACCTCTATGGCAGTGGTGAGATTGGAGTTTGGCCTGGGAAGCTGGCTAAGGGCAGCTTGGGAATCCACATTAAAATTTTGACTTAAGACCACTAAATCTAACAACACTGGGTTGGTAAAGCTTATACTGAAAGATACATACAAGAATCATTGGGTTACAGCCATTGAAACATATTTGCTTAAACTTGGGTTCTCAGCAGTTTACTTTGTCAACAAAAGCATTGGGGGCACTGGATCTGAGATTATGGAATGATCCAGTGATATAGGAAGACAGGAGGACCTTACAGCAATAGAAAGGTCACTGCATATGTCTAATTATAAGCTCTGGGTACCAGAGTCAGAGAAGATGGCCAATTATCTTTCATCATGCTCCCATTTTTGGGCAAAACATTTATTCTTATATGTTCGTTTTAATGCTTTGCCCTCCAAAGTTTTGGAGGGATGCTTTTATGATATCCCTTATGGAGATCGACTGTATCCATTTGACATGAAACACACAGAGTCTTCACAACATATTTTATTTCATTGTCATTTGTATTATGATCTGCGAGAGGAATTTTTAGCCTCTATTTTAGAAAGATTTCCAGGAAGAATGGACTTATCCTGGTTAGAAATTGAGTTTAGAGACTCTTCTTCAGAAAGCACTCATGATGTGATGAAATTTTTAAAGGCAGCTATTAAAGAGAGATCTCTTTTTGTACAATTTAAGCTACCAATTAAGTCTTGAGTCGAGGTTATTCTTAGTGCTCTGTATAGATGCCTCCCGGTACAGGATCCTTGTTTTATTATGGTATTGTACATTTTGTTTCTTGCATTTGTGGGTTTTATGTCTGTATGTTTATTTATTTGTATGTTTGTATGCAATGGCCAAAGGTCACGTGAAATAAAATAATTAATTATTATTATTATTATGTAATATATATATTTGGATATAACATCTTCTATTTTCATCCAATATGCACAAATATTGGAGAGGTTGTTTCCCACATTTAAAGGAATATGTGTATCATATTCCAGCATGATTATGTAAAGGGTTCCAATTATATAAGCAATTATATTTTCTAGTTTGAAGACACATTTCCAGCTGTAACATCTTTGTTTCCTACTCAATTTAGATGAATCTTGGAGAGAGTATTTCTCTCATCTCTGGGATCATCTATACCAAATTTCAGAAAGATTGGATAAAATGTTCCTATTTTATAAGTAACTTTTAATTTTGCCATTTCAGGACACATTTTCTTCACTAACAACTTTGTTTTTGATCCTATTTGGACAAAATTAAGTTTCCCATTTCCTAATGAATCATCCATGTCAAATTTAAGAAAGATTGGATAAAGGGTTCTGATTTTATAAGCATAAGAAATGTAAGTGTTATGATGTTAATAGCAATTCACTTATGTATGTCAAAGACAATTAACAGTGGGAATAATAGGAAGGAAGGCATGAGCCACAGAGGGACAAGGAAATATATCTTTTTTTATAACTGCCAATTTGTCTAAGTGAGACTGAGTTAGAGCAACCACACAGAGACTGAGAAAAACCACCAAACATTCTGTCTGAGACTGAACTAGCACTGGCAAAGTTATTCAGCTTGACATAAGGTTAAGAAGAACACTCACTATGCCCTTCCCCCAAGCCAAACCGAGTCCCTGATTGGTACAAAAATCTTGCACAGCATGTCCAAAGAACGACCTATCAGAGGGACTCTGCAGTATTAGAGTGTATGCAACTAGACAGAGAAGAAGTCACTCACGGTGTTCCTCCTCCCTTCTGACCCCCTTCTGAACTCTTGTTTACAGCAAGGCACAGACAGGCTGGAGCCATGGTATGTGCTCTAACCCTGCATGCAGCAGAGCAGAACTAACAACAAATTTATTCATTTTTAGTTATTAACCTATTTGTTTTAGTTACTGTAATAAATAAAACAAAAATGATTTGTTTTGTTTTAGTTATTAATATTAACTAAAACAAATGCACATCCCTATTTGATATGTACCTATCTAACATCAAACACACACACATATTTCTCTGTATGCCTCACCCCTTCATTACTTGTTCCAAACTAGAGGTGGGGAACCTCCAGCTACCAGCTACTGAGCCAAATCAAACCTAAACCCACAGTTGTGATGTAGTTTAAGAACATAAGTGCCATATTGGGTCAGACCAATGGCCCCAACATCCTGTCTCCAACAGTAGCCATTCTCAGTCACTTTGGAGAACTACCCAACAGGTCATAATGGAATAATCCATTCCCTGTTGTTCACTCCCAACTCCCGACAGAGAGAAGTTACATTCCCCAACCATGCTTGGCTAATAGCCATCAATAGACCTATTCTCCAAGAACTTATCCAATCCTGGGCTGGGAAGCCACAGTGGAAGTGATCCTGACCAGGTCAAGCCGAACAACAAATGTGTCCATGGCTGGGCTGCCGGGGAGGGTGGGGAGATGCATGAATGTGCGTCTGACTGACTCCACCCCCATGATGCACTCACTCAAGTGCACCAATAGCAGCCAGTCATGGCAGCAGGCCATGGCTGACCCGATCCAGGCCATGTCTGCTGAGTTACAGCAGACATGATAGCCCACGCTGGCCCACTTGACCCAATGGGGTGGACCTTTGCCCAAATTGTGACCTGGAAGCTGGAGGTGAGAGCCTTGGCTAGCTGCAAACATAGCCCAGGACAATCCCGGGCCAACATCTGATGGCACTTACACAAATGTGCTGGTGAGGTCTGGTGCAAAGTGGGTCAAAACAGGCCACAGAAGCCCAACATTATGTCTGTTTTCCCCCAGTGAATTATTTTTCCCAATGCACACCCCGTTGCATTTGTCAATATTAAATTTAGGGCTGAAACAAATCCTTGGAAAAACTTAAGAACTCAGAGAATATGACATACTTCAGGTTGGAATTTGGGGGTTTTGAAGACCAAGGCAGAACTTTGGTAAACTTGGTTACAATCAGGTTGGTTTCAGCAGTCTTCAGAGGAGGGCAGAAGGTAAGTATATGGGGAATGACTGGCAGGCAGTGGGAAAAGCAGCGAGTAAAAAGTGGGTCTTGAGGAGGGATTTGAAGGAGCGGAGGGAGGGAGCAAGGCAGATGTGAGTAGGGAGGGAGTTCCAGGCATGGGGGGCAGCGAGGGAGAAGGGTTGGAGGAAGAGTGGAGAGCGCGTGCAGGAGTGCGTAGGGAGATTAGGTCCGAGAGGTAAGGGGGAGCTTGGTTGTGGAGTGTTTTAAACGTGAATACTAGGAGTTTAAACAGGATACGTTCAGGAAGGGGGAGCCAGTGGAGAGAGAAGAGGAGAGACTGCACATGGTCGAAGCAATGGGCAGAGTGAATGACCTTGGCAGCAGAGTTTTGGATTGTGATAAGGGGGGACAGGTGAGAGAAGGAGGCCAGCAAGGAGGAGGTTGCAGTAACTGAGGCAAGAGAAAATCTTGGCATGAACAAGGTTTTTGGCCGAGGAGGTAGAGAGAGGGGCGGATCCAAGAAATGTTATGGAGGGCGAATTGGCAGGATTTGGCAACAGAGTCAATGTAAGGTTTAAGCTACGGGCTTGGAGAACAGGATGGATAGTGACGCCATCGATGCAGATGGGCAGGTTAGAGGGAAAGGAAGAGGAGGGAGGAAAAATGAGGAGTTAGATCTTGGCCATGTTGAACTTGAGTTGACGTCGGGACATCCAGGCGGAGATATCAGAGAGATAGTTGATGAGGCGTGAGTGGACAGAAGAGGAGAGAGAGGGGGTAGAAAGATAGAATTGGGTGTCATCACCATAGAGATTATATTGGAATCCATGGGAGGCAATAAGTTTGCCAAGGGACAGGGTGTAAATAGAGAAGAGGAGAGGGCCGAGGACAGATCCTTGGGGGACCCTAACTGAAAGGGGGAGGGAGGAGGAGTTTGACTTGGGGAGTGAGACTTTAAAGGAGCGGTCAGAGAGGTAGGAGGAGAGCCAGTCAAGGACATAGCCATGGAAGCCCAAAGAGTAAAGCGAGTCCAATAGAAACAAGTGGTCGACAGTGTCAAAGGCAACAGAGAGGTCAAGGAGAACAAGTATGGAGTAGAGACACTTAGATTTAGTGACAAGTAGATCATTGGTGATCTTGGCCAGGGCAGTTTCAGTAGAGTGGAGGGGGCGGAAGCTGGATTGGAGAGGGTCCAGGGAGGAGTTGGTGGAGAGGAGGTCCAGGCAGCAGGAGTAGACGACATGTTCCAGAAGCTTTGAGGCAAAGGGAAGGAGGGAGACTGGCCGGTAACTAGAGGGGTCAGATGGGTCCAGGGTGGGCTTTTTGAGGATGGGGGAGACAGTGGCATGCTTGAAGGCAGAGGGGAAGGAGCCTGTGGAAAGGGAGAGATTGATGACATGTAGAAGTGGGGGAGCGACAGTGGGAGCAATAGAGGTCAGGAGGCGGGAGGGGATCGGGTCAAGGGGGCAGGTGGAGGGGTTGGATGAAGAGAGAAGAGCAGAGATTTCCTGGAGAGAGGCAGGAGGGAAGGATGCGAGGAGGGAGGGGGGCGGGGGGCGGAGGGAGGCAATATCCCGACGGATCTTGTCAATCTTGGAGGTGAAGAACGATGCAAGATCCTGAGCAGCAAGGGAAGAGGGCGGAGGAGGGCAGGGGGGTTTGAGAAGGGAGTCGAAAGTAGAGAAAAGGCGGCGAGGGTCGCGGGAGAAAGATTCGATCCTAGAGGCATAATAGCGATGCCTAGCTAGGGAGATAGCCGAGGAGAGGGAGGAGAGGGAGAATTTGTAGTGGAGGAAGTCAGGGAGGGAGCGGGATTTGCGCCAGAGGTGTTAGGCAGCCTGGGTGCAGGAGTGGAGGTAGCGGATGTTGGGGGTGAGCCTGGGGCAGGGGGTTTTGGGGCCAGATGGGGCGAGAAGAGAGGGGGGCAAGATAGTCAAGGGTTGAGGAGAGAAAGGTGTTGAGAGTGAAGATGGCAGAGTCTGGGTAGGAGGAGGAGAAAACCAAGGGGAGATGGGGGGATAGAGAGGAGGCAAACTCCATGGGGGTAATGGCCTGCATATTGTGGAAGGGGCGTGGAGAGGGGGAAGAGGAGGGGGGTTGGTGGGAGAGGCTGAAGGAGGTGAGGAAGCGATCAGAATTATGGCAGGTATCAAAGGAGAGGTCAGCAAGAGAGCAATTTTGTGAGAAGATGAGGTCGAGGGAGTGGTATGGTTGGGGGAATTGGTCCAGAGTCGAAGATCAAAGGAGGAGGTCAGGGAGAGATAGCGGGAGATAGAGGGCATGGAAGGTGTGTTGACGGGAATGTTGAAATCACCAAGAATGAGAGCAGGGGTGTCATCAGAGAGGAAGAAGGTGAGCCAGGATTCAAAGTCTGGGAGAAAAGAGGAGAGGGCACAGAATGGGCCTCAAAGGAAGGGAAGGAGAGGGAGGGAGGAGGGGAAAGGGTTTGGAATTGACAGGGATTGGCAAGAAGGAAACCCACGCCACCCCCCTGGCCCTCAGGGCGGGGTGGGTGAGAGAACGAAAGCCCCCCCCCGAACATAGAGTGGCTGGGGTAACAGAGTTGGAGGGTGGGATCCAGGTTTCTGTAATAGCATGGAGTTGAAAGGGGTAAGAGAGGAAGAGATCATGGATGAAGGGGGCTTTAGTAATGGAAGAGCGGCAGTTCCAGCGGGAGCAGGAGAAAGGTAATTGGTTTTGGGGAGGCATGGAATGTGGATGGAATGTGGATGAGATTGGGAGATGTGGAGCAGCCAGGTTTGCAGGGTTTGGGTCTCACACCGGCCACAATGGGCTGTGGAGTGTCTGGGTATGCAAGGTTTGGATGAGGGGAGGTGGGGTGGTGGTGGGGGCTTACAGGGAATGGGCAAGGGGGGATGAGGGTGAGGAGGGGGAATGGGCATGGGTGAGAATAAGGTTTAGGTTGGTTGGAGAAAGGCCATTGGAGGAGGGATAGGGAGAAGGAGGGAAGCCATCCACAGGGAGAGAATGAGAGGGGACATAGAGGGCGAGGAGGTGAGGGAGATATGGGGAGGCAGCCTAGGTGGCAACAGTCTGAGCATCAGAGTGGGTAATCTGGCCCGAGGGTGGTACGGGAGCGATTGCGCGATGTCCAGCGGCGGTGGCAGCGATGGTCGGAAGAGACTGTGTGGTGTGGGCGTCATCAGGGGGGTGGCTCCTCGCACCGGCCTCCCAACGGCCACAAAATTGCCGGCGTCCTTTTGTCGTCGCCCTTTGGGCGCCGCCTGAGGGCTATGACTGCAGGGGCAGGCTAGCAGCTTCCTGAGTGTCCCAGGCGGGGGGAGTGGCCTCTCTCACCTGTGGGGGGTTGAGCAGGAGGTCAGCTAGTGTGGGGGGATGGGCTCCCATCCAGGGCTTGCATGTTGCAGCCTTGCAGGGCAAAAAAAAAAGTGTTTGCACAGCAGCCATTTTCCATTCTCTTTGGTGAAGTTGGCTGCTACACTGCTAATCTGTAAGTAATTGGCGGGGGGAGAGGGGTGCCGGCATGGCATGGTTTGACTAAGTTGGCTGGCCTGGCCCAGCTGTCCATAGGGCCAATGCTGGTAAATGGAGGTTATGTTTCTTTTCCACCATGCCATCTTTTAAAAATAAATAAATAATTGGGTGCCACATTGCTGCGGCCAGCACCATGAGGCAGAGGGATCTCTCTCTGCCTGGCTCCTCCACTTCCCTTTCCCTGTTCTGTTCAAGTTGTGCCACAGTACCAATGCCATGTCTTTTTAGTTTTTTAATTATTCAAACAGGAGGATGTCCCCGGGGTGGGGGATATCTGATTTCCTTCTTGTGTGTGTAATAATAATTTTGTCTGTTGACTTTTGTTGGGATTTCTTTCTCCCTGCAGTTGCACACTGTTTTTTTCATGGACTTGTGTGTTGTCTTACGAAGGCTATGGCTACTGCATGGTACTAGAGCTGAAACGAGCCCCCTTTAAAAATCTCTTGATAATTCACAAGATTTGAGACAAGGGGACGAGACCTCGGGGGCTCCCTCCCCCCTATTACAAATCTCATGAATTATCGCAGGGGGAATGGGTCCAGGGCACTAGAGGTGGGCAGGGGGCAAGGCAGGTCCCCATAGCACCTGCAGGAGAGGAAGGAGGCAAGCAAGAAAGGATTGAAGATTTACTTACCTCCTTCCGGAGTCTATTGGGGGGGGTCCCCTCCTGACCCTCCACCGCACCACATCGCTGTGAGGTGTGTGTGTGTGTGTGTGTGTCCTGATGCTTGCCGCACTGCTGGGCTTCCCAGAACTGGAGTTCAAAAAGAAGAGGGGGAAAAAAGAGCTGGAGCATGCGCAGAACAATGCTCCAGTCCATGGCACCCTTTTCAAAGATGGCGATGGCAGGGTCAAGCAGTTGTTCTGCACATGCTTCCTGCAGGCACCCCTTTCAAAGATGGCACCTGCACGGCTGAGCATGTGCAGAACAGCTGCTTGACCCTGCCATCGCCAAAAAGGGCGCCAAGGGCTGGAGCATTGCTCTGCGCATGCTTCAGATCTTTCCCCCCCTTCTTTTTGAACTCCAGAGTCAGGAAGCCCAGCAATGTGGCGAAGAGCATCGCGAACTCCCCTCCACCCCCTCTGCAGTGGTGCAGAGTGGTGCGGTGCAGAGTGGCGTGGGGTGGTGGGTGGGATGGAACACCCCATGAACTCCGGAGGGAGGTAAGTAAATCTTCAATCCTTTCCTGCTTGCCCCATTCCTTCCCTGCCCAGTGGGGAGGCTGCACGGGTCCCAGAGATGCTCAGGAGACTTGCCTTGTCCCGCCCCCTGCTCACCTCTAGAGCCCCCGCTGTGTCCCCGCCCCTCAAAGTCTTGCCAGTTCTCTGCGAAGTGGTGTTTCTCGTTTTGCCTTGTCTTGCGTCAAAATGGGGGACACCCCCCCTTGTCATCGAGAATGGGTGAGACCAGCAAGATGAGTTTCAGCCCTATATGATACACAGCAGCAGAGCCTAATTGTAAAGTGTAAGTTAAGTGTAACTTCTACTGGTAGGTATATATTTTATTGTTTAGCCATAGGCCATAACTTTATACAACATCCAATAAAAAGATAAAAATAAAATACAATCACATGACCAAAACAAAGTCCTCCATACAAACGAGGTACAATGGTATCAACATACCAATCAGGTCATCAGGGGCCGTTCATCAATTTTGTCAGAGGTTCCATATGTCTGCTTATAAAACATTATACATGCACTAAAAGCTGCCACTGCTCTAGAGCACGGTGAATCACTCCCATCCAGAAGGGAATGGAGTTTAAGATCTTCAGACAACTCGTCACAAAGGTTATTAATATAAGCCCCAAATGTAACTTCTACTGCTCTGCCTGCTGCTTTTGGCACCATAAGGTCAGATTGGTATCTCTCTGCCTTGCTCCACTTCCCCTGGCCTGGTCTATTCAAGTTACCAGTGCCACAGAACCAATCATGCCATGCCAAGAGGGTGCTCATGTGTGTGTGGGTGAATGTCTGGTTTCCTTACTGGTTTAGTGCTGGGAGTCTGGTTTGTTTCTGTCTGGTTTCCTGCTGGGAGGGCAAGGAGGACCGTGTGCTCTCCGGCTCAACCTCCACCCCCTGGACCCCCGGGCCCCCAGACTAGAGTGACCTTGCATTGTGGGAACATGGGCAGGGGGGGGCTTTTCAAGTTGCCAGTGTCTGGTCTGTTCAAGTCACCAGTGTCACAGAAGGCCATGCCAAGAGGGTGCGTGTGTGTGTGTGTGTGTGTGTGTGTGTAAGTCTGATTTTCTTACTGGTTTGCTGCTGGGAGTCTGGTTTGCTGCTGGGAGATAAAGAGGGAGGATGGGGTGGATGTATTGTTGTGCAGATTGTGCACACCCTGATTGGCTAGGCAGCTGCTCCTCATGGCAACAACACATGAATAGCTCCAAAGTGTTTAGAAGTTTTCTGAAGTTTCTGAAGTTTTCCAATGCACTGGACTTCAGTCTCTGAAGTACATAGCTTCGGAAAGATTATCGAAGTGCCTCCGAGTACCTGGACCGATTACTCAGAACTTTTGAATTTGGTCCGAGTACCCGGAAGTACTATTTGGTTCAGTCCTAATTAAATTTCATTTACCATATTTCATTGTAGTTTTAGTACAATTTTCATTTAAAAAAATGTTTGTAGACAGATGTTTGGAAGGGTTTTTTTTAGGTATGTAGAAATGGCTTTGCAAATCTCTAGCATATACTGAAAATTTAAGATGAAGGTATGAGACCATAAGAGAGTTAAAACAAAAATTCAAAGAAGAAATTCTGTTTCTACTAAGCTTGGTATTTGCACATAAATTTCAGTACTTGGCTGTTGAAGCTTCATTGCTAAATACTGCTTATGACCAATGATATCTGACAGGATGAAGTCTATAGCTAACCTGCACATGTTCATTGTCAGTTCCTGGATGTGGTGCATGGATCCATTCCCTACCCTCACAACCTGAAAGAATGAGCTCGGGAGAAGGGAGAAAGATAAGCATATGCACCCATGGATAGGTAATTGATCAATGGCATCAGTCCATGGTCTGTTCCTCAGCTGACCATAACGCTGGGTAAAAACATATGCAATGCTGGCCCAGTTAGACCCAGTTTAGCCCAGCATGATGATGGGCCATCTGTTTGTGGCCCACCAGATGTGGACCTAAGCCAGGCAGGAAATGTAGACCCAGTACGAGCTGGGCCCAAAGTGCACACCTGGCTGGGGCAAAGTCGGTGGTCCATTTGGCATTGTATGTTCCCGGTGGAAATTCCCGTGCTCATCCTGGTGTATGTGTATGGGGGGGGGGGGTGCCATGGCGGCGATTCATGATTGCCTGAAATAGGCAGCCATGGCTGTCCATCATGGTGGAGGGAGGGGCATTGGGAATGTGGCCGAATGGTGGCATGTCACTCCATGTGCCCCCACCCTCCCCAGCTGGGGGAGACCGCAGGAACGTTTGTTCCCATGGCTGGGGCGTTTCCAGCCTGGGGGAGTCCTCCTCCACTTCCCTGGGTGGAACAGACATCATAGTGAGGTCTGTTAACACCCAATATTGCTGCCCTGGAAAAAATAAAGTTTTTCATTCCTCCTCATCCCCTTTCCCCCATTGTCCTGCCACTGAAACACGAATAGCAACAAAAAGACTATCTATCTGCACTTTCCCCAAATCATTTATCAGTGCATGTTCTGCACCATTTCCCTCTAAATAAAATGACATCAACTGCCCAAGATGAAAAGAAATGCTCAGTGAGGCACAAACTCACTCATTTAAATAGACACAAATACTAATTCACATTTATTGGTGGCCAGAGTCAGCACATGCACATAAGAGCCATCCCTCAGGCTGTGGTTGAGGTTCTCTTTGGCCACTGCCTAAAGGACGTTCCCACAGGCACACACCCATCTCCACCCATCTCCATGCATTGAGCAACTGGCATTGGAGCCAGTTCTCCATGTGTGTGTAATGGGTGGACGTGGTTGGAGATGGGTGGAATGTGGGAGCATGCACGCACCCCCACTGACTGCAGGCATCATGCCTATGGATGCCCCCCACTGCACACCCACCATGGGGGGTGTTCACATGAGTGCCCCACCCTACCGCACACATTTCTTTTGATTGCCAATCTAAATGTATCCATTTTAACTGAAAGGGGCTTTGTTTTACAACAGTAAGTCAATGAGTAATGTGTTTGTACAGTAAGCATCAGGATTGTCATGGGATCATGCATGCAGTGACTGAGCCAACTGCAACTGGGCCAACACCAACAATGGGTTTCACAAGTCCCTAGCAACCTATTTTGCTTCCCATGGCTCCATGGGGTCAGAGTGACTCAAGGGTTCTCCCCTTCATGTCAAAATCACTTTTCTTAATGTGGGAAAGGGATTCTGAACGTTGGGAGGGAGTTCTGGGAGAAGTTCTATGCAGAAGTTCAAAGAGCCAGATGTTTAAGATCTGGGTGAGTGATTTAGACACACAGAAAGTTCAGGATGTAACAGGAGAAGCTTGAGGTTTCAGCATGTTGGGACAGGCAGGTCCAGTGTGCCCACTGAAAAGTGTGGACACTTTGGGCCTTTTCACATGTGTGGTGGGGTGGGACCACACATAAACCCATCATTGGGGTTGGCCCAGTTGCAGTTGGCTCAATCACTGCATGCATGATACCATGACAATCCTGATGCTTACTGTACAAACACATTACTCATTGACTTACTGTTATAAAACAAAGTGTCTTTCAGTTAGAATGGACACATTTAGACTGGCAATCAAAAGAAAGGTTTTAAGCGGTGAGAATAGTTGGAGAAGGGAATACATTACTGAGGGAAGCGCACAGGAGAGGCAAGAGCATGCAAGAGAGACCCGCTGTTGAAGTGTTATCCTAAATAGTCTGTGGTTCAGTTCAGTCTTACCTCTGCTGAAGCCTATAGGAGTTTATGCAATTATCTGAATTGAAAAAGGACCAGGCACCTATGAACGTATGGGTTTTCCTTCTTACCATATAGTTCTAGCAGGGCTTCTATTTTTGAAGAGGTTTCCTCAATTTATACTCAAGTGTGATAATAAAATGTCCATGTTAAGTTAAACTGAGTACCTGAGAACAGGATTAGTCCTTTTATTTGAAGTCACATTCAGCTAACCAAATGTTAACATGATCTATATTGCCCTAGAATGTCTTTTAATCCAATATAAAGCTTTCCAGGAAATATCCTAAATAGAAAGTTTGTTGCCGACCGTTTCTCATATCCTTATTGTATCTGCCCTGAACTCAAAATAAATACCATCCAGCCATAAGCTATTCCATGATATTCATTTATTGCTACATTCTTGATTATCAGCTTCCCCTCTTGAGTGTTAAAGCTTTCAAAAACATTGTTCATTTCCCGTGTCAGAGGAATCCCTACTGGAGTGGCTACACATCTGAGAAGAGCCAATATGTGCATTATTTCTTCCAAAATCAGTTGTAATGTAAACACACTGAACTTAGTCCAAGTCCACCTAAAGAGGATAGCATACGAAGAATTCAATACTTTCTGATCTGCCCACTCCTTGACTCTTTAGGGATATCTATAATCAGCAGGGACTGCTTCTATTTCTATGTTCTGTACAGCGCCAGGCACATGGCTGGCACTATATAAATGTTTATTATAATAATAATAATTATAATCATAATAATAATAAATTAATAATAACCATAGAAAACACTTAGATATGAAAACCCTGCTTTTTAGAGAATGGCACAATTCCAGCAGATAATATATGTGAGGAGACTGCTGTGAGCCCATTAGTCTCTTAACAAAAATATGGATCTACACAGTGTGAATGCAAAGGCAGTTTAGTCCAATAAATATTAACAGCTGACATTTTACTTTTCCATTTATGTGATATCAAGCATAAAGTATTTCTTGTCTCTTGCGTAGACAAAAGTATCACTGGTATATCAATAAGTAAATATATTGCCTGTGAAACCTGGTAGTCGAGCACCTGTATAATAGTGGGCGTTTTTACACACACCTTAAAGTGCTGGTCTTTCAATCTTCTGGGTTTACAAGTCCACAAGTAAGTTCTAGATGCATTACACACACACACTGCCCTGAGGCAATTCCTGGATGCATTCTTCACACAAACACTTCCCTCAGGCAGCCTAAAGTAACCGCAGCTGTAGATGTGAGGGGCTGCCATGGAAACCAAGTAACCACAGTTGCCTGGAGTAAAGCAGTTTACCAGGAGAACATTTTACACACAAAAGTTCTGGGAGAAGTTCTATGCAGAAGTTCAAAGAGCCAGATGTTTAAGATCTGGGTGAGTGATTTAGACACACAGAAAGTTCAGGATGTAACAGCAAAAAAACAGGAGAAATGTGTGTAAAACACCCAGTGTTTGCACTTAGGTTCAGGTAACTCTCATTTATTGTAAAACCACAGAATTGGAATGAACCTCCAGGGTCATCTAGTCCAATCCCCTGCTTTGAGATAGAATACTCTATATTTGCAATATTACTGACAGATGCTTGTTCAGATTATTTTTGAAAATATTCAATGATGGAGACTGCACAGTCTCCCTAAACCCCCTATTCCATTGCTCAACAGTTCTTATTATTAAGCAATTTCCCCTTTGTTCCTTGTCATGCCCTCTGTGGCAGCAAAGAACAGTTGCTCCATCTTTTTTGTGGCAGCAAAGAACAACTGCTCTCTATCATTTTTTTGTGGTAGCTTTTTAAATACTTAAAACTGGTATCACACTCTCTTACTCTACATATAGCTAGTCTAAGTATCTCTAATTTAATCAGTTTTGCCTTGTTTGACTTGCATTTGCAGTCTCTTTGTTGTCTCTGTTGTTCTTCCCCAAATCCTTTCCAACTTGTTGGCATCAGTACTGTGCCCAGACTACACATAGAACTCTGTATGAGGTCCCACCAGTGTCAAGTAAAGTGACACTGTTACTTCCATATTGGATACTAGGGATGGGAAAATCAGAATCAGATTAATATGATTCACTCGATTTTCATCAGAATAGGATTAATACGATCCATCCGATTTTCATTGGATTAATTCAGGGGTGCTCATTTCCCCCTCTCTGCTATTGAACTTTGCTAGGTTCTTCTTTGGCCCATTCATCATTCTAGAATTGAGGTTTAGAAATATGAATGACCCATTGAACGAATAAGTTTGGTTTTCCATTGACTTCGAAGAAAATGTTCCCATTGAAGTCAATGAGGAAAAAATATGATCCAATTCTGATACTATTTAAATACAATTATACTAAATACAATTTTGATCAGATCTCAATTTTCAATACATTTTCCCATCTCTATTGGATACCATGCTTCTGCTAATGCAGCCAGAAATGTCAAACATGTATGTAATGTGAAAACTGTGAAACTCAGGGCAATCAGATACTGTAAACTAAGAGCTGGAAGCTCCAGGAAATGCAAAGAGATAAGGAGTGTGGTGTCAAAAGGCCTATGCCAGACAGGAGCTCATACAGTTGCAAACGAACTTCCTTGTTTACCTCCTGCCTGGAGACAGACACATTCTTCAGCGGGAAACTTTGAACAAAGGGATTTGAAAAGGCTATAAAAAGCCAAGAGACAAGGAGGGAAGGGGGAACCATCTTTGCTATCTCGGTGGAGAGAGAAGAGCTCAGGTTACAAGGACCTGGAGCCTGCATGCTGGAAACATGGACTGAGAGTAAGACTTTGCTTTCTAGCAACTCTAAGAACCAGCACCCAGTCACCTATATCTGTGACTGAGGATGAATCAGAACTAATCGACTTTCGTAGGGTAAGATGCTTATCTAGGAACTCAACCAGTATAGATTAGAAATGCGTTATATTTACCTTTAACTTCTAGTTACCACTCTGTATCAACTATCTTGCTTGTGTAATCAATAAACTTGCTTCTTATCTTTATGAAGAAGTGTCTGTGTCTAACATTGGAAACACGCTGAGCACCAGTGCCTAAACACTGGGGACCCCAGAGAGAAAGAGTCTGTAAACGGGAAGGATCGGGCCCTTGGGTGACAAAAGGGTTGTCCCTGCTGCAGGCTTGAATCAACCAGAGAGCAAAACTGATTCAAGTGGGCTGTGAATGAGGGAAACTGAGTCACTCAAACCTGGCAAAGTGGGGGTACGGACCTCCAACCCGTTACATTGTGGTTTAGAAATATGAATGACTCATTGAACCGATAGGTTTGGTTTTCCATTGACTTCAATAGAAAATGTTCCCATTGAAGTCAATGAGGAAAAAATATGTTCTAATTCTGATACTATTAAAATACAATTATACTAAATACAATTTTGATCTGATCCCAATTTTCAATACATTTTCCCATCTCTATTGGATATCATGCTTCTGCTAATGCAGCCCGAAATGTCATTTACATTTCTCCAAAAGTCACGTTATTGACTTGTGTTTAGTTTGTGATCCACTATAACAAAAGTGGACAAATGATAAATTGCCAGCCTTTGAACTGTGGTTCCCACCTTCCCTCAGTAGCTCCAGGGACCAAGGAGGTAGGCAAGGGAGGGAAGCCAGAATGCCCCTGACCCAGTTGAGTTGTCCTGCTGCCCAGTCCCCCCTCACAACCCTGGGAGCTGAGAAGGAGGTTGGGGAAACTGTGCTGCCCCAGTCCTCCCTCCCCAGCTCATACATGTGTCAGCTTCGACCTCCCTCCCCAGCGAACTGACAGGTGTACTCTACCAACCTGGTTTTTTCCAGGTTAGTAGAGCATGCCTGTCAGTGCATGGGCAAGCTCAACCGTGTGTACAGTGCCTTTTCACATGTCACCTTGGCATGCATTCCTCACATTTGCATCAAGCCACCGGCACTTGTAAGTGCTGTTTACTGCACATCTGAATGAGCTCTTAGTATCAGGGCGCAGTCAGCCGTGTGTTTAAATTGCACAGCCGCCGCCGCGGCAGCGTGCGATTTAAAGCACCGCGCACTTCCGGGTTGGTCTGAATGCAACATTTCCACCTAACCCAACCTGTTGGAGTGCGGTTTGAAAAGCTGCTCCGAGCAGCTTTTCAAACTGCACTCCAACAGTTCGGGTTAGGCTGAAATGTGCACACTCACTGCATTCAGACTGAATGCAACATTTCCACCTAACCCAACCTGTTGGAGTGCGGTTTGAAAAGCTGCTCCGAGCAGCTTTTCAAACTGTTGGAGTGCAGTTTTCAAACTGCACTCCAACAGTTCGGGTTAGGCTGAAATGTGCACACTCACTGCATTCAGACCAACCCAGAAGTGTGCGGTGCTTTAAATCGCATGATGCCGCGGCTGTGCGATTTAAACGCACGTCTAAATGCCGCCTAAGCCTCTTCTTGTGTACTCTGAACTGAGTCCAAGGAACAGTGTGTGGCAGCCACTTCAATATGCTATGCAACAAGAAAATCCTTTGCAGTGTACACAGTTAACTCATCTTTAGTGCAGATGTGTGACAGAAGCTTCTTCATCATAACATTTGAGGTATTGATACTATTACTGATTTTGTAGTGTGTTGGTGAAACACCCTATGCTCTCTTGTCCCTAGTACGATTCTTTATGGACTCTTCAATGGGTGAAAACAGACATGACACTAACCACCCTTGGTGGTTATTTATGCATGTTGCAGGGCTGTATTGGTGCCCTATGCAGCCCTGAAACATGCATAAAAAACCACCAAGGGTGGTTAAAGGGTGGTTAGCGTCATGTCTGTTTTCACCCAACGTATATATCAAACACCAGGTGAATTCAACAGCTTGTAGGTCTGCCATGTCATCTACCTCAGAAGGGGAGAAGGGAGGGCAAGGAAAAGGGAAATACCGGAAACCACAGGGGCTTATGTCACAAGGCAGTGCCTGGAAAACAACCCTCAGGATCTTATAGGGCCTTTGGAATTGTACAGATCTCCAGCCTAGATCATCACGGGGTATCTGGGATAGCGCAAGTCTTGAACTGCTCCCTTTCTTACAGCCACCCCGGGGTCCCAAGAGGGGGAGGAGACTGGTAGGGAGAACATGAGGCGCAGGAGGTGTGAAGCCCAAGGAAAGCGTAGAAGGAAGGGGAAGGGCTCTCACACCATGGGCCCAGGGAAACCTACAGTGAAACAATGGAGGAAACTTACTTACCTGAAGCAGTCCAGCCACACAACGCACTTTTACACCTGTCACCCAACCAATCACTCACACGCTATCACACTATACAATGTAGGGAATACACACAAGGCACAAAATACAAGCTCAAATGAGAAGGGGGCTGGTCTCCCAGGCAGAGCACTGTTAACCAGCAATGCGAGCTCCCCTGTGCCCTGCTTGTACCTTGGGGGGGAGGGCAGAACCACAGACACTCAGAACACCGTGGCCCCATTGTAGGGGGCATGTCCTGTGCCACCGCTATGGGCGCATTGGAAAGCCTGCTTCCAGGGGCATCGTCTGCTGCAGGGGGGGGCGTGTCCGACATACCGGGCACGCTGTCAGTGCGGTTCTGTTCCACACTTCCTGGAGTCGGTAATTGTGGCATTGAGGGGGGTCCCTGAGCCCTGTAAAGGATCCGGGGCTCTGGGGTGCTGTCTGCCGTGTCCTCGAGGCTGGAGCCTGACACTACGATTGCTAAGCAGAAAGACTTATCGGTTAACAGTTGGTAGTTGCTTTGGAAGACTTCAAGATGTGAATCAATTGGCTTTTTGACTGACATTGATGCATTATTCCATCTGCTTGGAACACTGATCATGGTACAACAGATAATTCATAATGGCCCAAAGTCTCACAGAAATTGACATCAAGTTGCTATCTTTTCACAACAAGAAAATGTGCAAATAGTGAACTGTCTCCGGTTAACTCCATAACAGTACCAGTCACCTTCACTTTCACTTTCTTCTTAGCACTCAAACACAATTTCAGTTTGTTCTTCTTGTTTGGTGCTCATAGGTTGATGGATCTATAGATAAGTCTGTTGGTTTTAAAGACTTCATAAAATTGTCTCCCAAGCCCATCCATTCAACTGACATCTTTTGCAATGTCATCACTAAAAACTGCTTTTGTCACCAAGTTAATAAGTTCAGGTCCCTCATATCTGAATGGATTGCCAATCTATTTCTGTTCAACGCACAACTTTGATATTGGCTTTTTTTGGGTGGTGACTGAAGCTGAGGAGTGGAGATGGTGCTTCTTGACTTCAGATGTGCTTGACACATCTGCCATGCATGTTTCCTATGTTATCCATTGTAGCTATGGAGCAGTCAGAAAAAAAATGAACAAGAGTATTTGACTTTGAGGTAATGCCTACTAATTAATGCTGAAACTCGGTCCTTGGAAAACTTCAGAATTCACTGGGGATTCTGTTCCCCAGTTCTGAATTTCCAAGTTCCAGAGTTCAGGGTACCAAGGCCAGTCCCTGGAAAACTTTGTAAAAAACGTTGAAGCCTCAATCGAGGGCTGTCATCATTGCGCAAGTGGCTGGAGTGACCCAGATGGCTGACCCTTGCTTCTCTGAGATAGGAAATGAAATTTAGTGCCATATTTAGTAGGAGGGGGGTATGGGAGGGGACAGTTGAATGATGGACAAGCCACAGGACAGGTTTTGATTGGCTGGGAGGGGCAAAATAAAAGTAGCGGCACAGCCATTTTCCATTCTCTTTGGTGAATTTGGCTGTATGCTCCACTTCTGATCTGTAAGTAATCGGCATGGGGTTGGGGAGGGGTGCCTGGTCTGGCCTGTCATGACTTGTCCATAAGGGCAATGCTGGGGGGACGGGGGTTACTTGTTTTCACCATGCCATGATTTTTTTTAAAAAAATAGGTGGGTGCCACACTACTTCTGCCTGCTGCTTCGCACCATGGAGGTCATAGGGATCTCTGCCTTGCTCCACTTCCCCTGGCCTGGACTGTCCAAGTTAACAGTGCCACACCAACACCATGCATTTTAAAAAAAACAAGCTGGTGCCACTGATGCCTACTGCTTGCACTGTTTGGCACCATGGTGGCCAGACGGATCTGCCTAGCTCCTAGGGCTGAAACAGGAAGCTGCCATGGTAGCTGTTTCTGATGGAAAGAGCTCTTCTACAAGGAGCGGCATAGTGTGATAGAGACATTCAGTCTGCTACTTTTGTCTGGGATCTTCCTCAATTTCCACCAGCACTTTCTGACATGCGATCATGGTGTGAAAGTAGAGGAACTATGGGTGTTTTCAGACGTGACAGGGCGGCTTCGCCCCATCCCATAAAAAAACCATCGATTCTCCGCCGGGATCACCCAGGCACGGCAAACAGACATGCCGGGGATCCTGGCGGGGAATTAGGGAGGGGGCGGGGCCGTGCGGCACAACGTGCAGCCGCACAGTCCCGCCCCCTACACACTGCCTCGCCGCCTGCCCTCCGGGGAGATGGGCAGGAAACAAGGCCAATGCCGCCACAGCGTCTGGCCGAGTTCACCATGGCCCGGAATCCCACCTGGGATTCCGGGCCGTGATAGCCGACCAGACGTTACTTTTTTTTAATGCCTGCCTGGAATCACTTTCACCACACTTCAGCCAATTTTCACACTGGTAGCCTGGGAAGCGTGGTTGAAATTGACCCCATGTGGGTATTCAGCGTGGTGAACATCTGGCGGCCGCCGAACAGACGTGCAGGGCACAGTGACCCCATGTAGGTATTCAGTGTGGTTCACTGTGATCTCGTCATGTCTGAAAACACCCAATGTTTCTTTCGACACTTTCCAAGATTATTCCAACACTTTCCAATACTTTCCAATAATTCTGATGTCACAAAGCAAAGGGCACGGAATTAGTGAAATGCCAGCGGAAAAGCTGTGGAAATTAGCAGGTAATTCCAAAATGGCAGAATGAAATATTGGCGTGGAAAAAGGAGTCTATGCTTCAGCCCTACTAGCTCCACTTCCACTGGCCTGGGTTGTACATATGCTAGGGCAATGCCGAGGGTTGCCACCAGTGTCTGATATACTTAAAGTTTAAAGTGGATGCTGCTGCTGCTTGCACTGCTTGTTAGCAAGTTGGAACCAAAGAGGACAGAGAGGGATCACTTTAGTTTTGCTGTAGTGTTTGTGGGAACTAAATGAACAAAGAAGGGAGCAGACAATACGAAGCACAGTAGAAAGAGGTAACAGTATAAAAAGAACTACTGCACACTAACAAACCAAATATGAATGTACACAAAATATATTTACTAATGTTAAAAGTATATAAAAAACAGACTGCTTCTATATACAATATCAGACTCCAATGAAGTAATTAATATATGTCTCAACTCATTTTTACAACAATAAACAAATCTTAAACATCAAATTAAAAAATATATACTCTGACAACCCTATGCATTTCAGAGAGATAACCCTTCATCAGGGTATCAATTCATACCATATTTATACATGATATAAATTCATACCAATTTATACATGATATATACAAGTGCATAATGCAGATGGCAATAACTTATGGCATCTTTAAAAAAAATATGGTCTGAACCACCAACACACACAGTGATTATTTCAAAGAAGATTGGTCATAGTCTTGTAATGACTATGGTATCAGCTGGTATGATATCAATTCATACCAATTTATACACGATATATTCAAGTGTATAATGCAGATGGCAATATCTTATGGCATTTAAAAAAAAATATGGTCTTAACCACCAACACACTCAGTGATTATTCATAGAAGATTGGTCATAGTCTTGTAATTCCCTCTATGGCGAAAACTTTGTTAATCTCACCTTCTCTGGCTGGACTGGTTTCTGTGGGCACTGTGATTGTACTTTGTCTGTGGATTCAACTTTGCCAAGATGTAGCAGGGGCACAGGGGAGATAAACTTTCTTTCTGGTTAAAATAATATGGTGTGTGGGGAGGAGAGAACTTGGCTTGCATAGGTGAGCACTGAACAGGCACAATGAAGGTTTTTTTTGTGTGAGGGAATGAATGTTAGGTTCCTTTCTTTTGAGTGTTATAATTATGACTCCTGGGCTGACTTTTTTTTGGCTTTGCGCACACAGTTGTTGCACTTTTGTGGGTTTGTCTTCTTATCTTGAGTGATTATTCCCCACATATTGTAATTTTAAATTGTTTTAAAATGTTTTATATTGTTTTTATTGAATGTTGTTTGCCGCCCTGGCATGCCCTGAGGGCAGGAGGAGCGGGATATAAATTTTAAATAAATAAATAAAAAAATAAATTATCCCACTTTTGCTAGCCTGATTTTTCTGGGCACTGCTTGTTTGGCATAATGATTTTAAAGTGCGTGCACTGACTGCTAATGGGCCATGCAGTGGGTTTACTACTGCTGACTTTTTTTGGATTTCTGCACACAGTTGCACTTTTGTGGGTTTGTCTTCTTGAGCAATTGTCCCACTCTTGCTAACCTGCTTTTATGGGCACTGCTTGGTTGGCATAATGATTTTAAAGTGGGTGCACTGCTGCTGGTGGACCATGTTGTGAATACATTACTGCTGGGTTTTTAAAAAATTTCTGCATGCAGTTGCACTTATGTGGGTTTGTCTTCTTGAATGATTGTTGCTAGCCTGCTTTTCTGGGCACTGAGTTCCGAAGTTCCGAGTTCTGGGGATTTCTGAGGTTCAGAGTTCTGAATTTCAGGTCCTCGGAAAAGTTCGGAGGTTCATCCAAGTACCTGGTCTGGGTACATGGAACTTCAGAACTCGATCCGAATACTCAGATGGCTTATTGGTTCTGCTACTAATCCTTCAGCAACCTTTATTGCTCTATTTTGGTGCTCTACAGCTTCATGCCTGGCACCAAGTTCACAGAAGGGAACTCTTGACCACCCAGTTTTCTTTTTCAAACTCCTCCGAGATTGTAGGGTCAGACTCTTTCGGTGCTTTCATTTTTGCAAGGTACCAGGCCAACATACAAGAGTAATTGGTCAAATCTAATGCAAAGAAATGCTTAAGGAGTTCCTCTACAGATGTTATGTGCAAATTCCAATCACCAGTCCTGACAGATCTAATAAATAGCAACAAACTCTTGAACATCTTTATGTACTGGGCGGCACACCATTTGGAATGTTGGCTTCATTTCTTCTTCTAGCAAGTCAAATTGTTCCATTAGTCTTGAGAGATTGTATCATTATATTGTGGCCAAAGATTCTTTCATAGTGTCACGGACAGTACGTAGTTTGCAGGTCTTCAACTTCTTTAAAATGACTTTGCGCATATCTCTTTGTTTCTTGAAGAAAACCTCTAGGTAGCAATCCTGAAGTGCTACAAGTGTGAGAGTGTGAGCCTCAACCGCACATCGGAAGTGATTACCCATGAAGATCTGATGCTTAATGCTCTCACTGTACAAAACTTCTGACATCTCAGGAACACCTGTTCCATTAATGAAGGAGCCGATGGCATGAATTGCTGCAAAGCATATACGTAGTTCACCAGGACGTAAGATCCAACTTCCATGAAGGTCATCTCTGGACATTACTAATTGCTGCACAAGTCTGTAATGACTTCTTGGAAAAATAGGGAACCAAGGTACAACAAATGTCCTATATGTTATACATAGTGATCATAATTAACCAGCCAGTTTCACAAGACCTTCAAATATGGTGTTTGCAATCAAAGTTTTTTGCTTATGTAAATACCTTTCCAATAAGAGCTTACACAACAAAATTGGTCCAATAAATACCAAGATAATGAGGTTTGTTCTTTACATGATGGTGACCATCTTGATGATATCATCACAGCTATGAGCCAAACATAAGAGAGCGACACATGGATATTCTTCCACTACAGAGGTTTATGAATTGAATGAAACCATCCGTATATAGTTATAGTTATCATAAAATTTACCATGGAATAAGCTTTTCATACATTATGCTCCCAGACTATGAAGTTTCATTATCCAACAAAGAATGTCAATTATAATCATATTGATATGCAATAATAATGGCCAATTGGTCCCTCGAATAACATCATTCGAAGTAGGATCCTGCCATATGACAGATCATTTACCTTTGCATTTAAAGATAGATGGATATGATTTCCTTCCCTTTTAAGAACAGGGCAATCTGGAAGAGTGTAGTAGTTTGGCAGCTCTGGAAAAGCATTGCCCACTAAGAGGGCCTTTAGCATTAACCAACATCCAGGGAATGATAGCCAGCAGAAAGATATCCAGGATGCTCATAGGCTGATTATAAACTCTGCTTGCCCAGAAAGTGTACTGGATACCTTTAACACACTTAACCATACCATCCGGACCCAAATAATCGAGTTAGCAAGGGCAAATCCTGCTCAAAGGATTAAGACATCACAGGAATGGTTTGATAAAGAATGTAGGGCAGCTAGGAAAAGGTACATTAATAGCTATCAGGCTTATAGAAAAGGGGTCTTTTCAACTCTTCCAGACCATTAAAAAGGAGTATAAGGCTTTGATCCGGGGGAAAAAACTAGCATACAACACAGAAAAGTGGGATAATCTACTTAAGGCGGCTGAGGACAAGAACACTAAGGCATTTTGGCGGATCATTAATGGCGTCACCAGTCTTTGCACTAATCCCCAGCCTTTTAGGCTTGCAACCTTTATTTGGCAGCGCTTCCTTCTCCAGTTAAATACCTCCTCATTGGAAGAAACCCAGGTGATAGAGGAGGTAAATTTTCTGCCTCAGTGGCCTCCTGTTCTAGAGGACGAGGTTGCTGCACTCCTTCAAACGTTTAAGATGGGCAAAGCCCCGGGCTATGATTTAATTTCAGTGGAGGTTATTAGGGCCCACCTTGACTGGTGGGTGCCTATGCTTGCCTCGCTGTTTTCAGCTATTAAAACCTTAGGGGCGTTGCCAGTTGACTGGAATAAGGCCATTATTGTGCCCATTTATAAGAGGGGTTCTCCAAAGGACCCCTCCAATTATAGACTGATTAGCCTCCTCAGCATTATTAGCAAGACCTATGCTAAATTTTTGTTAACCAAATTAGAGGAGTGGACATCCCAGAACCAAATAATACGTCTGGAGCAGGTTGGGTTTCAGCGGGGCCGCTCAACAGTAGATCATTGTCTTATCTTAAATTTCCTTACAGAAAAGTATAGGATAACAAATAAGAAACTCTTTGTGGCCTTCCTTGACTGAAAATCGACCTTTGATACCATCAATAAAGAGCTGTTGTGGGACAAACTTGACATAATGTCAATAGATAAAAGATTGTTATTTCTTATAAAGAAACTCTATTTACAATCCTCTTCTGCAGTAAAAGTGGATAGAGAGGGGCATCTTACCGATTTTGTTAGCATTTCGGTAGGGGTTCGCCAAGGTTGTGTGCTGGCGCCAGGCCTTTTCAATCTGTTTCTTAATGACATTGTCCTGTATCTTACTAAAAGTGAATATTTTCCTTCTCGACTGGCCTCTAGGACCATTGCATGCCTACTATATGTCGACGATCTGGTACTACTTTCGCAGACAAGAGTGGGCAAAGGGCGATAGTTAGAAGCCTTTTCTAGCTATTGTGCAGCTAACAAACTATCTATAAATTATAGTAAATCAAAGGTAATTGTTTTTTAAGGCTCCAGGAAAACCTATGTTTGGGCCATTAATGGCCATACTTTGTGTCAGGAGAAATCCTTTAAATATCTGGGTTTACACTTTATGGGATCCGGGAAATGGACTGTGCATTTTGAAAAAACACAGACAAGCGTAAAAGGTGCCTCCTTTGCTATTTTAAGGTTATTTGTCAAAACTGGTCTGACAAAACCTGAAACGGCTATAGCTGTCTTTAACAGCAAGGGGCAAGGGTGCAGATGTTGTATGAAGCAGAGCTGTGGGCCCCTCTTTTGTCTTTGGACTGTAATATAGAAGCTGTGCAAAATAAGTTCCTTCGTAAGATTTTGAGAAATCCTAGTGGGACACCAAATGCAGCAGTAAGACTGGAAACAGGGCAGTATAGCTGGAATGTGTGTGCATGGATTAGTGCACTTAAGTTTTGGTTCAAGTTACAGAACCAGGCAAACAGGGGATTATTTTCCTTTCTTCTAGGGGATTAATTCAAAAGCAGATGGCAGGTGGCAATAGAGGAGTACCTCGAGAAGTTGGGGTTTTCCCAAAATTATTTAACCTCTAAAGAACGAGGGGCAACCCAAGCTGAGGTTTTGGTTAGGACTAGGGACACTGCCTATCAAAATGATATAGCAAGGGTCAGGGTTACCCCCCACTTAAGGGAATTTCGATTCTGCTGTCTTAACCCACAGGGTGAAATGGCTAGGTATCTAAACATTCCAATTTCGCAAAGGGGGAAATACCTGCTATATTGTGCCAGGATGAATGCCTTGCCCTCCTATATATTGGAGGGCCGATATAGTAAAGTTCCATACTGTGAACGCCTATGCCCTTTTGACCGGCTAGAAGCCGAGACTCCACAGCACATTTTATTGAACTGCCACCTTTACGATTTATTGAGATCTCAGTATTTGACTGCTTTTCTTCAAAAGTACCCAGGAAGAACAAACTCTGCTGAGATATCTTCAAATGTGGCCAAATATTTGAGTTCCGCTTTTAAATTGAGGCAATTGTTTTTGACATCTAAACTGCTTATGGCTGAATAAATATATGTTTAAGGTGCATTTATGAAGTGAGTAGCCTGGGCTGGATCTTTATTTTATTTTATTTTATTTCATTTTCCATTTGTGTGGTGTTAATATGTTCTGTTTTGTTATGTTTATTTTATCTTATGGTGTACGTTATGTTGTATATCAGTATCTGTTAAGTGTATATAGCCTAATGGCGTAATAAATTGAAATTGAATTGATAATAATGGCAATATACAAGTATGCTGTATGTACAGTAGGTAAATATATGTATCAACATTTGAATGTGATTAATTTTGTATATTCCAAAATTTTATTAAAGGAAACAAGTACTCAAACTAAAAAGCACTATTCTCATCAGCTGTAGTTGTAACTACATCTAGTTAACTCTCATTATGCTTAATACAGGTGACACAATTAACATTTTAGAGCTGAAACATGGTTCGACATTCTCGCCGGTTCCCGACGAGCATGCTTTTTTTTTCATCTTGCCTCGAGACGGAAACTCCCCCTTCTCGCCAGGAACCGGTGAGAATTTGAGGAGACCAGTTGGGGCCCAGGTTGCAGGCAAGGGGGTGGGTGGCACAGGGGCCATAGGCAAGCATGGGGCAAAGACAAGCCCCCATGCCATCTCAGGCTCCTGTGCTAGCCCCCACACCTGGGGGGAAGAGATAGTTTGGGTTGGGTGGAAGGGGCCAGGGGCAGGGATTTGCACACTGCTCAGGGGGGGTCCCAAGCAAACCCCCCCCCCCGCCACAGACACTGTGCTCTGTGCCGCGCTTGGCCCCTTCCTGGGTTTGCAGTTTGAAAAGGGAGAGAGAGAGAGAGAAAAAATTGAGTCTTGGCTGCCCTTTTCAAAGATGATGCCCACAGGGCCAAGCTGCTCTTCAGCGCGTTCTCTTCCCTTTCTAAAGATGCCACCTGCAGGGCCAAGCATGTACAGACAAGCAAACATTTTCTGTTAGAAAGTTATAATGGGAAAACATGTGTCTCGTTCTAGTAATTATCATCTCTACATCATGTATTTTACCCTCTGTGAAGTATATACTATATTCCTGTGAGCATACCATACTTATCAAATTCATTATGTATGTTGTTTACAGATGTGAAACTGCCAAGTATAGCTGTGCGATACCTAAATCAGTCATTTCTAATATTACATTGGCATACTCCAGAGAACACAACACAAATAGAAGAAAGCAACCAGATAGTGGAATTGTAACTATGATTTCTTGTCATCAGGGGCACAAAGGTCTTAAAGGGGAAGCTGTGGCAGGAAAGAAGCCCCATGCTCTGAAAATCTGGCCCAACCTCCTGGTCTGGTATTACCACACCTTCCCCACTGTCCTAACCTCACTGGCCAGCTTCGAGAAATGAAGGATGTAGTCTGAAAGCATCCTAATGCAAGAAGAAGCATAAGAAGTGCCATACTGGGTCAGACCAATAGTCCATCTAGCCCAGCATCCTGCCTCCAACAGTGGTCAATCACGGTGGCTTGGGAGAAGCACCCAACAGGTCACAATGGGGGATCCATTCCCCGTTGTTTTCCCCCAGCTCCCATCATGTTCCCCAATCCTGTCTGGATAATAGCTGCTAATGGACCTGTCTTCCAGAAACTAGTCCAAACCTCTTTTAAACCCAACTATAGTACTGGCCCTTACCACAACCTCTGGCACTAGATTCCACAACCCAATTATATGCTGAGTGGAAAAAAATAAATCTTTTATTTGTTTTAAGCTTGCCACCCATGAGTTTCATGGAGTGTTCCCTAGTTCTAGTACTAGCTGAGAGGGTAAATAACTGTTCCTTGTTTATTAGCTCCACAGCATCATGATTTTATAGACCTCTATCATATCGCCTCTCACTTCTCTCAGGCATGTAGGACAACACTGCTTCTGCTCCTCACAATTTTGCTGAGCTGAACACTGCCAATAAATATCTTGCCGATCACTGATGAGTGACCTCTCAACACCATGCTTTCCCCTCTCCCTAGCTTAGCTGGGCTGTCAGCTGGGGCTGGGCAACTGTGACAGCATGGTAGCATCATATCTGTGCAAAACAATTATCCGTATTTCCACATATGAAATATACAAGAGCCTTTCTGTTCCACACGCATAAGTGAATCACTAAACTCTGGTTGCTCTCTTTTAATTAAACCCACATTTTTTAAAGAAGAAGCTGACTGGAATTCTGGATACCTGGCACCACAGCATGTGTGTGTTCATCATTTACCTTTTCTTGTGCATTGTGTTGTATTTTTTTTCCTTACACTAAGCTTTTTGGAAAATATTCACATTTAGCTTTTCTGCCGATTCTTGCGCCATTCCAGTTTTGCAGGGTAAAACTGGGTTGTTGCATGACAGCTTGCTCAGTAGTTCTACAAGAAACCTTATAACAAATTATTTCCAGGGCTTTCCTTCTAGGTCAGCAGTTTGCAAACAGTCTTTCAAACTCGATTAAAATGTTTTATTTCCCTATTGGCCTGAGGATAATAAATTGAAGAACATCTGTACTTAATATTTCTGTCCTTCAGAAATCTTTCCTATTATTACACACAAGCAAATGGAGGTCCATTGTTAGAGACTAGTTATCTCAGATTTCTTTTAAGATTCAAGCTTGTTAAACAAGAATTTGATAATGTTTGTAGAAATCACCACAAAAGTGAAGTCTAACTCTGGCCAATTTCAGAGGTAATTAACTGGTTATTAAACTCGAGAGTGTGTGGTTGCTGTGTTGGTCCCATATGAAAGAGATGGAGACAAAGTTAGTTCAGATGATAGAACTACTTTGTCTCCATCTGGATATTAACAGGAGTAACAGCTGTTTGATGATCATGATTCAGTAGGGTCACACTGTACCTATGACATTGCTTTGCCATACAGAATCAGGTAAGACTGCATGCCACTGTGCATGCTATTTTTTCATAGATCCCATTTGGTTTCAATGACCTTGGGATAGGTTTCCTGGTAAGCAGCATACATTTTATAGTCATCTGTTTGTGACTCCATCCGAACCACCAACAGACTGATCTCTGGCTTTGATTTGGTTTTCAGAAGTCAATGAAGTATTCATGAACAAAAAGAGCAAAGTTGAGCTGGGATGGAAACAGTTGGATTATGGGACTAATTCTGACCTCACATAGACTTTATTTGTATGAGAGCTTTCCACCATTGGAAATAGTGAAGGGGGGGAGAAAGCGAACCATAGGAGCTTATTCCAGGAAGTAAAAGGACACAATAGGTGCTTTTAAATGGACAGCACCTATGACTCTGCTTCCCCTAACACCTGGGCAGCCCATCCATCTAAAAGGTGGGCTGCCAGATGTGCGGGTGGAGCAGAAGCTCCAGTCCCACTAGGAATGTTCCAGAACATCCTGGAGAACTAGCAGTGGAGCTTACCACCCAGACCTGGGGCACTGGCAAGAGGCAGAACTGCAGTCCATCTACTCACGGCCGGCTGCTGCAGCTCCGCTTCCAGACGGAGGTTGCCCCGGGCAATGCCACAGAGCTGTGGGCACAGCCTACACAGCTGATCCACCACCAGCTCTATGATGGGCAAGGGGTGCTGTGTGGGCAGACTGTGGGCTGCAGCAACTGCCAAGTCTGTGCAAACCAGGTATAGGAGGGGCTGGACACAAGGGAGGCGGGGCTGGACACCCTTAGAGTAGGTCACCTCCGGGTGGCCAGTCCATCAAAAGGAAGCCCTGAAAGATGTTGAAGTGAAGCAAGCTATGCCTGCTCTGGGTCAGCCCTGCCAGAGGCACTCTGGAACATCCTGGAGCGCCGCTGGTGAAACGGGCCGGCCAAATCCAAGGCACCAGCCCAAAGTGGTGCTACTGTCTGTCTAATGGGCAAACCCATGCTGCAGCTTTGCTTTCAGCCAGTCATTGCTCTGGGAAAACACCATAGAGTTGCAGGTGCCAACCTAGAGTGTTGGGTGATTGCCCGTAACTCTATGGTGCGGGGCGGGGGGCAATGCACAGGTGGACCGCAGGTCATGACAACTGCCAGGTCTGTCTGAAGTGGACCCAGGCGGGGCTGGGAGAAGGCATACATGGAGCTGCACCCCCAGAGCATCTCCAGGGGCTTGCTGTCTTGCGTCCATCTGAAAACACCCATTGTAAAGAAAGTACTTGATGGAATACTGCATTAATACTAGGGGTGGGACATCAGGGCAAATACCGGGTACCGGTTTTACCGGTTCCCAGATTTAAAAAACCCAGTTTACCGGATTAATACCGGTTTACCGGTACCGGATCTTTTCCATTGATTTCAATGGGGAACTGTGTCCCCATTGAAATCAATGGAAAAAACCAAAAACCTCCCCCCTCCCCTTCCCAGACTGTGCAGGTGGAAGGGGGGACACCCCCCACCCACCCTGGATTTTAAAAAAATTTCCCCTAAGTCCCCTAGTGCGCAGGGCTCCAGGATGCCGCCGGCGACCCAGAGCCAGCACCAGCCAGCAGCAGGTAAGTAGTACCAGTACTGTACTGATCCCTGGGGTGGGGGTGGTTTAACACACACCCTACCCCAGGAATCACCCTACCTCCCCACCCAGGGATCGCCTACCGTGAGTTCCGGGCGGCGGAGGGCCTGGTGGCTTCAGTACTGGCTGTGGCTGCTGGCTTCATCACGCTACTAGGCCTTCTGGGGAACTTCCGGAAGTTCCCCTGAAGGCCTAGTAGCGTGATGAAGCTGGCAGCCACAGCCAGCGCTGAAGTCTCTGGACCGCCGCCGCCCGGAGCTCAAGGTAGGCAATACCTGGGTGGGGAGGTAGGGTGATCCCTGGGGTGGGGTGTGTGTTAAACCACCCCCACCCCAGAGATCAGTACAGTACCGGTATTTACCTGCTGCTGGCTGGTGCTGGTTCTGGGTCGCCGGCGGCGGCCCAGAGCCCAGCACACTAGGGGACTTAGGGGAATTTTTTTTTAAATCCAGGCAGGGCAGGGTGGGTGGGGGGTGTCCCCCCTTCCACCCGTGCAGCCTGGACGCGGGGATGCAAAGTGTTTGGGGTTTTTGTGGTTTTTTTTTTACATTGCGGCCATTCATTTGAATGGCCGCAATGTAAAAAAATCCGGCATGGAGCGGGATCCGGTACCGGACCCAAAATACTGGAATAATCCGTTACTGCCAGTACACCAAAATACCAGCAGTATCGGATACCGGATGATCCGGTAGTCCCACCCCTAATTAATACTCACCATCCAATTGCTGTGTGCATCTCATTACAAAACAAAGGCTTGTATGCTTCCCTGTCTGGGTCTCTTCGCTCTTTGTTCATGGAACCAGAACACCCCTGCCTAAGGGATGCTTCCATGGAAGAGATTGGTCTCATCACTAAACGTCTTGGTGTCTCCAGG
Organism: Sphenodon punctatus; assembly: GCA_003113815.1. Taxonomy (NCBI): domain Eukaryota; kingdom Metazoa; phylum Chordata; class Lepidosauria; order Sphenodontia; family Sphenodontidae; genus Sphenodon; species Sphenodon punctatus. Next base: position 395,271 of record QEPC01015110.1, on the reverse strand, counting down.
ATATGGGAAAATCCAACCTGGAGCCCATGTACCTCTGCACTATTATTGGCTCCAGTAGGCATCAAAACTGTAGCATCAGAGGCTCTCCCCAAACTGTGGGCGCTCAGAAACCTGGGTCATGATTTGATAAGAAAATACCAGAAAACGAAATAGATATTGATAAACTGTAATTCCCAGAAAAGGATATAATTGGTAACATCTCCCTAAGACAACTACATGTCTACCAGAGTTAGAACTGTGTTTGGATAAAGTGGCATTGGAAGAATTCAGCTTTGGGTTAGCATTACTTAAACTGTCAGACATTCTCTCCAATTTCCTTTACGTTTTGTTGGTGTTTTCCAGGAAACTACAGTTTTCTCCAACCAGACTTTGATGTTGAGTGATATATTCTGAAAATAACACCAAGTTATTCAAGGTAGTTAAAACATGAGCAGACTGCAATGGGATCTTACAACACTGGGTGCCTGGGCATCTAAATGGCAAATGAGATTTAATGTGGACAAATGCAAAGTGATGCACGTAGGGAAAAATAATCCAAACTATTCATACACAATGCTGGGTACTAAGCTAGGAGTTACCACTCAGGAAAAGGATCTGGGGGTGGTTGTGGACAATACAATAAAATCCACAGTGCAGCGTGCAGCAGCAGTCAAAAAAGCTAAAAGAATGTTAGGAATTATTCACAAGGGGATAGAGAATAGAACTGAGGAGGTCATAATGCCTCTATAAAAATCAATGGTGCGACCGCACCTTGAATATTGAGTGTACTTCTGGTCGCCCCATCTCAAAAAAAACATAGCTGAACTGGAAAAGGTACAGAGAAAAGCAACAAGAATGATAAAGGGCATGGAAGGGCTCCCATATGAGGAGAGGCTTGGTAGGTTGGGGCTCTTCAGTTTGGAGAAGAGACAACTGAGAGGAGATATGATAGAGGGCTATAAAGTCATGAGTGGTGTGGAACTAATAAACAAGGAGCAGTTACTTACCCTCTCAGCTAGCACTACAACTAGGGGATACTCCATGAAACCCATGGGTGGCAAGTTTAAAACAAATACAAGAAAATATTTTTTCACTCAGCATATAATTGGGTTGTGGAATCTACTGCCAGAGGCTGTGGTAAGGGCCAGTACTATAGTTGAAGATAGGTCCATTAGCAACTATTAGCAAGACAGGATCAGGGAACATGACAGGAGGTGGGGGAAAAACAACAGGGAATGGCTTCCCCATTGTGACATGTTGGGTGCTTCTCCCAAGCCACCGTGATTCGCCACTGTCAGAGACAGGATGCTGGGCTAGATGGACCATTAGTCTGACCCAGTATGGCACTTCTTATGTTCTTATGCTCTGGGTGTAAAAGTCCATGAGGCTCATGAAAAAAAACCTAAGAAAGCCTCCTGAGTCACGAAGAGATCCTGGCTATTCTCACAAAATAATAAATATGTATGTGCTACATAACAAATATAGTATCTCTCTTGCTCAGTTCCAAGAATACTCCAACAGCAAGTGTTAGTTGATGGCTGTCAGTCATAGCTGCCCTATCAGGCTTCGGCTGATTCAGAGAAATAAAAAAATTTTAAAAACCAAAAAAACACTCACTCATTCTTGTTAAATCAGCTGAAGATACACATTCTGAAGATTACTATTCTGTCTCTGTTGCCATCTTACATTATCTTTTACAGTCCCTTGGAAACATATTTCCTCAGGGACTAAAGCAAATCTCAGTGTTTCTATTTTATTGGGTAACACCTCTTCTCAGTTTTATTTTGTATGAAAATGCACTACTATTCAGTTGTCAAGCAATGCTCTGTCAGTGGAGACAGTGGTATAAAAAGAAGAGTCATTCTGTTCAGGTGGGGAAGAAATGCATCCACTAGCAAACTGTAAATTTACAAATAATAGAAAAGCCACTTTAAGGAATAAGGGTGATAGTTTTCATAATATTGAATTCCACAGATGCCTTAGCTGGGTCAAGCATCCGCAGTGCACTAAGGCAACCACAAAGAAGCTGCTCTCCTCAGGTAAGTCACCAGCCTTGTACCGGGCTTTAAAGGAGCGGGTGAGGGAGCAGCTGGCAGGGGCTGGGGCTGCCACTGTCCACTTCACCACAGACCTGTGGTCGAGCAGGAACACTCAGCCCACCTACCTGGCAGTGACAGCGAACTGGTGGCAGGACCCGGAGGCAGCATTTGGCAGTGGCAGGAGGGGTTCCGAAGCAGGGTATAGGTGAGCCCTGCTTCAAGTGGAAGTCATTGATGGCCCCCACATGTCTTGGAACATCAAGGCAGCCCTGATCATCATGGTGAGGGAGTGGGTCATGCCTGGTGCGCCCTTCACCAAGGGATGCGTGGTGACTGATAACGCAGCCAATATATTGAATACAGTCCACGAGGGGGGCTTCACCAGCACCCCTTGCGCTGCACACACCCTTCACCTGGTGGTCAGGGACACTTTGGGCCTTAAAGGAGAAGGGGATTGGGGTAGGTACCCTTAGTTTCCTGATCAAATGGGGGAGGAAGCTGGTTGGTTTCTTTAACCAGAGCTTGAAGGGCAGAGAGCTCCTCTGGGCAAAGCAGGCTGAGCAAGGCTCCCCAGTGCAGCAGCTGGTGCAGGGTGTGTCCACATGGTGGAATTCAACCTTCCTAATGCTCAAGCGGCTTCTTGAGCAGAAAGCCACCTTGAATAAGGTGCAAATGCTGACAGAAAGCAGGGCACAATGGGGCAGAATGGGAGATCCTGGTGCACATGGTCTTTGTTTTGAGACTGTTACTGGCCATGATGGAGACCATCAGCTCCTCCACGGCCACCATCAGCCAGGTGACCCCTCTGGTCCAGAGTCTCCTCAGGAGGCTGGAAGAAATTATCCAGGGGTGGGATTGTGGCCCGCAGTGCAGGAAGCTGGAGGATGAGGTGGTTGTCCTGGTGCGGCAGCTGAAAGCAGGACTGAAGGCGCGGTTCAACAAGCTTCTGCAGCATTGGCAACCATGCTGGACTCCAAGGTCAAGGGCAGCATGGCACACCAGACAGCGCTCTATGGGCACTGGAAGGGTGACCTGGTGGAGAGGTTCTGGCAGGCAGAGCGGGCCCTGGAGAGTGCACGGCAGCAGCAGCAACAGGACCCCCCTGGGGATGGTGGGAGTGGGAACAGCCATCCCTTTCAGCCAGCAGGGTCTATCCCTGTCCCCAGCCCTAGCGATAGCAACACCAGCAGCAGGCTGAGCATCAGCACCACTCCTATCGCCAGCAACAGCAGCTCCTATATGCAGGACACTCTGGGGAGCATGGGCTATTGCACAGCAGGGCAAGCAGCGTGGCTGAGGGCAGTGGTGGAGGTGGTGTCCAGGCAGAGTTACCTGAGGGAGTATGACAGCACCTCAGCAGCAGTGGAGAGCTACCTGGAGGAGGAGCCTTGCATGGAACCCAGCAGCGATCCCTTGACCTACTGGGCCAGCAAGACCAACATGTGGCTGCCCCTGTCCAAAGTGGCCAAGGGTCTCTTGTCCTGCCCACCAACAACTATCCGCAGCAAGCAGGTGTTCTCCATGGTGGGGGACATTTGCTCTTCCTGAAGGTGAACCTTCTGCTGATGGGATTCCCTGAGCTGCCCCTGGACACGGGTTGATGGTGTAGTGGCACACGTCATCCTATGCCAGAGGCAGTTTTGGGATGGGGCTTCTCCTCAATCTGGAGTGCTGCTGCTGTGCTGAGGTGCTGTCCCTCCCGCCTGGCACCCGCCCTGCCTCTCTCTGTGACTAGACGGCCTCAGTGAGCCTACCTGACTGATCTAATAATGCAGGGTGGCATTGGGAAACTGTAAGCCTGCCAGCCGGCCTCTGCCTAGACCATCTCGGCCCGCCTATGTGACTGGCTCTCTCTCGCGCGCACTGCACAGTCTTTACCAGCCTATCTGAGTGCCCTGCCAAGGTCCCAGCCTGCCTTCCCTACTGCCTCTCATGCCACACTACCTGTCTGCCCATCCTGGTTGCCAAGCTCAAAGCCTGCCTCAGTCTGCCTGCCTTCTGCTCATGCCACACTGCCTGTCTACCCACCCAGGTGGCTAAGCTTGAACCCTGCCTCAGTCTGCCTGCCTTCTGCACATGCCACACTGCCTATCTGCCCACCCAGGTGGTCTAGATCAAAGTCTGCCTCAATCTGTCTGCCTTCTGCTCATGCCATGCTGCCTGTCTGCCAGCCCAGGTTGCCAAGCTCAAACCCTGCCTCAGTCTGCCTGCCTTCTGTTCTGCTCATGCCATGCTGCCTGCTTGCCCGTCCAGGTGGCCTAGATCAAAGCCTAGATCAAAGCCTGCCTTCCCATTCTCATGCCACGCTGCCTAGCCTGCCTACCTCTAAAGCCAAGGTGACTGTTTGCCTGCCCTGGCAACCCTGGGTGATGTGCCCCACTGGCCTGGTAATTCTGCTGCTGTTGCTGTCTGCTGGTCCATGGGTTCGCTGCCCTGGAAAATCCAAATGTGCCCATGCAATCCTGGTGCTGCCATCTACTGCTGTATTGGAGCTCTTCCCTTGCAAATCCTACCATTTTGGCTCCATGGGTGATGTGCACAGGCAAATCCTGCTGCTGCCCTCTCTTCTGTTCCAAGGGTTCTGTGTCCAGTCAATCCAATGTCTGTTGCTGCTGCCAATGCCACCTCTGCTGTCTGTGCCACAGGTTCTGTGCCTGGGCAATCCAATTTCTGCTGCTGCTGTTCTGTGCCCGGTCAATCCAATGTCCGCTGCTGCTGCTAATGCCGCTTCTGCTTTCTGTGCCATGGTTTCTTCTACCAGGCAATCCAATGTCTGCTGCTGCTGCCAATGCTGCCTCTGCTGTCTGTGCCACGGTTTCTGTGCCTGGGCGATTTAATGTATGCTGCTGCTACTAATGCCGCCTCTGCTGTTTGTGCCATGGATACTGTGCCCCGGCAATCAAATGTCTGCTACTGGGTGGCCATGTGATTCACCACTGGGCAAGGCTTGAGCAATTGGCAGACTAGTTAGTTGAGATCCTGAGAGTAGGATGGAAGCCTGCAATGCCCGGCCAAGCAGGGGTGCCAGCCACCGAGCCCTGACTGGGCCTCTGCCGCTGCTCCACCCATGCCAGCCAGCCTGCAATGCCTGGCTGAGCAGGGGTGCCAGATGCTGTTACTGTGCCTGGGTAGTTCAATGTCTGTGGCTGCTGGTGGTACTGCACATCAGCCATTTGCTCCTCAGTCTCGTAGATGGTCATAGCTCAGATGTGTGTGCCGGGGGCTGGGTGAACACAATATTCTCCACTGGGCAAGGCTTGACCACTTTGCAGTATAGCTTCTTGAGTTTGGTTGAGTACAACCCAAGCCTGCAATGCCTGGCTGAGTTGGGGTGCCAGCCACTCCAGTACCAGGACCCACCATCGGGGTTCTTGGGCCGTCATTCCACTCACTGGGAGCCATCATTTCCACTGCATCAAGAAACAGCCAGCCACTCCAGCCCCAGGACCCACTGCCAGGGTTCTGGGGCCTATGTTCCAGGCATGGGGGGCTGTCCATTGATGTCATCCAGAAGTTGCCACTCCTGTCCCAGGCCCCACCATCAGGGTTCTGAGGCCGTCATTCCACCAACCCACATGGAGGATCCTTATTCGCTTACAGCATGAATCAGGGAGAGCCAGCTCTGCTCCTGTTGGACACAGACAGTGATTCTTGGGTGGCAGCCAGCCACTCCAGTCCTAGGACCCACCCTCAGGGTTCTGGGGCCTAGGTTCCAGGCAGGTAGGGCTGTCCATCCATGTCATAGAGAAGATGCCACTCTTGCCCCAGGACCCATTGTCAGGGTTCTGGGGCCATCATTTCTCTCACAGGGAACAGTCATCCTACCATATCAAGAAGCAGCCAGCGTTCTGGGGGTGTCATTCCACTCACAGAGAACTGTCATTCCACTGCATCAAATAACAGCCACTACAGCCCCAGGATCCACCCCCACGGTTCTGGGGCCTACGTTCCAGGCAGGGAGGGCTGTCAATCCACGTCATCCAGAAGCTGCCACTCCTGTCCCAGGACCCTCCATCAGGGTTCTGCAGCCGTCATTCCGCTCACAGAGAGCTGTCATTCCACTGCATCAAGTAACAGCAACTCCAGCCCCAGGACCCACCATCAGTGTTCTGGGACATACGTTCCAGGCAGGGAGGGCTGTCAATCCGCATCATCCAGAAGCTGCCACTCCTTTGCCGGTACCCACCATCAGGGTTCTGGGGCCATCATTCCACTCACAGGGAGCTGTCATTCCACTCCATCAAGTAACAGTCACTCCAGCCCCAGGACCCACCGTCAGGGTTCTGGGGCCAACATTCCAGACAGGGAGGGCTGTTATTCCACTTCATCCAGAAGCTGACACTCCATCCCCAGGACCCACCATCAAGGTTCTGGGGTCTACATTCCAGGCAGGGAGGGCTGCCCATCCACACCATCCAGAAGCAATAGGAGTGCTGCTGCTGCTCAGCCTGCTGCTGGTGCTGGTACTGCTAGGGCTGGGGGCAGGGATAGCGCCCACTGCCTGAAAGGGGTGGCTGCTTTCACTCTCACCAATCCCAGGGGCATCCTGCTGCTGCTTCCACGCACTCTCCAGAGCCCTCCCTCTCTGCCTGCCAGACCCTCTCCACCAGCTCACCTTTCCAATGGCCATAGAGTGGTTTCTAGCATGCCACACTGCCCTTGACCCTGGGGTCTGGCATGGTTGTCTGCCAACACATATTCCTCCCGCTGTAGAGCTCATCAAACCACGCCTTCAGCCCCGCCTTCAGCTGATGCACCAGGGCAACCACCTCAGTTGCCAGCATCTTGCCCTGAGGGCCACAATCCCACCCCCGGAGAATCTCCTCCATCCTCCTGAGGAGGCTCTACACCAGAGGGGTCACCTGGCTGATGGTGGCCGTGGAGGAGCTGATGGTCTCCGTCAAGACCAGGAATGCTCTCCAAACAAAGACAGTGTGAGCTAGGATCTCCCATTCTGCCCCATAGTACCCTGGAGGTGCCCCGCTGTCTGTCACCAGTTGAACCTGATGCAAGGCGGCTTTCTACTTGAGAAGGCGCTAGAGCATCAGGAACGTGGAGGAATTCCACCAGGTGGACACATTCTTCACCAGTTGGTGCACTGGGGAGCCTTGCTCAGCCTGCTTCGCCTGGAGGAGTTTGCTGCCCATCATGCTCCAGTTAAAGAAATCGGACAACTTCCTCCCCCACTAGATCAGGGAGCTAAGGGTGCCTGCCCCAATCCCCTTCTCCCCCAAGCCCAGAGTGTCCCTGACCACCAGGTGAAGGGATGTTTGTGAAGCCCCCCTCGTGGACTGCCCTCAATATGTTGGCCGCATTGTGCATCACCATGCACCCCTTGGTGAAGGCTGCACTTGGCGTGACCCACTCCCTCACCATGGCAGTCAGGAGTGCCTCAATGTTCCAAGAAGTGTGGGGGCTGCGGCGTTCATGACTTCCGCCGGAAGCAGGGCCCACCTATACCCTGCTTCGAGACCCCTCCTGCCACTGCCATACGCTGCCTCCAGGTCCTGCCACCAGTGCGTCATCACTGTCAGGTAGGCATGCTGCGCATTCCTACTCGACCACAGGTTGGCAGTGAAGTAGAGGGTGGCACCCTCAGCCCCTGCCAGCTGCTCCCTCACTTACGTCTTTAAAGCCCAGTACAGGGCCAGCACCACCTGCTGTCTCAGGGTGGTGCTGCCTGGCAGGCCTCCTGTTCTGCTCACTCTATGATGGGTTCTCCAGTTCTAGTCACCATCATGGCCGGGCATTGCAAGCTGCCAGGCATCGACGGAGCAGCAGCAGAGGCCCAGCCAGGACTCGGTGGCTGCACCCCTGCTTGGCCAGACGTTGCAGACTGCCAGGCATCGGTGGCAGCCTGACTCAGGGTGGCGTGTGAGGGGAACTAAAACTGGGGGGCCAGGATGCCAATCAGGCACATAAAACCCATGTCCCCGACCACCGAGAAGGGCTGCCCATCAAGTGCAATCATTTCCCCCCAACATGCACGTGGCTTTCAGTTTAAAGTCACGCTGCCCTCCACGTCCTGCAGCTGCCGATGGACTTGGCAGCTGCCCCCCACCCCAGTTCCTCCATGGTGCGCTGACACTCCTGGGCCTCAACTGGCTGCTGCTGATGCACCACTGACAACGCTGATGGGAGGGGCAGAACAAGGTGGTAACACAGCTCTCGGAGGGATGTGTGGCCAGCCCTGTCAAAACTGGCCAAGGGTTTGTTGTCCTGCCCACCAATGAGTGTCCCCAGTGAGTGGGTGTTCTCTATGGCTGGAGACATTTGCTCACCACACCGCCTGAGAGTGGGGGCCAAGTTGCTGGAGCAGTTGCTTTTCATCAAGGTGTCTGTCTGCTGCTGCCGTTGCTGCTGCCAGCGGTTCTGCTATCGGGCAATCCAATGTCTTCCACTGCTCCACCAATGCCTGGCAGCCTGCAATGCTTGTCCAAATAGGGGTGCCAGGCCAGCCACAAAGCCCCAAGCCTTCCTGGCCTCTGCTGCTGCTGCTGTTGGGTCTCAGATGGTCAGCCATGGTGCCACAGGCACCCCCGGGGGCCAAGCACCAATCCTGCCTGCCCGGGCAAGTCGGGGTGCCAAGCCTTTCTGGTCTCTGCTGTTGCTGCTGCTGTGTCTCCGACAGTCTGCTATGCCCCCACGGGGACCCCTGGAGCGCCTCAAGCCTCCGCCATGGCAGAACTTTCCAAATGTTCGGCAGGACCAAACTCCGATGGACTGAACCCATGAACCTGAACTTAATTTTTGGGCCAAACGGCTGAATGGCCAAACATCTGAACCTCATTCTGTTGGCACATCCCTACTAAAAACATGAAGTGACAGCGGCATGGTGGTTACCTTAGCAGGGTCGAGTTGGGTCACCACCATGCCACTGGCACTGCCAAGGTTAGGTTGGGGAGCCGACCATACATGACCCTGGCTGGGGAGCTGTCTTCCACTGCACTGCACCCAACATCCCACCCCCGCCATGAAGGGAAGACATGGTGGTCAATAACAGACTGCTATGATGGCCACTCCAGCCATGGTGGCCCTGATCTGGTACAGGTCACAGTAAATCAGAACATATATTCTAACATGCTGTGGCCCACCTTTTCCCAGATTGGGAAAATTTCCAGGGGGCGGCGGCGCAGTAGCACAGGCTGTGACTTTGGCACTTTACCGAATTACAGGCCGGGCTAGCCACAGACACAACCGGGATCAGTCCAGGGCAAACATCATGGGGAAACACCAACGCAAACATCATGGTCTGAGGAAACAAAGCTGGCTGGAGCAGGTCACTGTCATGACGCGTCACTGCCATTTCACCCAGTGGTTTAGTTCTGATTGACTTTCATGACAGAGTATTATGGCCATAGTGTAAGATTTTTAAACTGCTTGCTCTGAAAATATTGGAGATAAGTCAACAGATCTCGACGATTTTGTATCATCCATCTGTTGGAGTGTGACTGTCATCTATCGATGTCTATGTTAGTATAGCAAAACAGCTTAGAGAAAATGAACTCCAATTATCCAAGGTTGGACTCTGAATTATCCATTCAAAGCAAGTAACAACTGAGACAGAAAATTCATCTTCACAGTTTTGGAGCAAGAATTCTGGAATATTAGCTGAATGTCCCTACATTTCATAGAAGTCCACAGTAAATAGTTTAGGTTTGATCCTGTCTCATGGTCTGAGGAAACTGAGAACCTTTTGTAGGATATGTGATGCAATTAACTGCCTACAACCAGAGCCACTATGTTTTAACATGACTTTTTTCATGAGACACAAAATGACGTGGCGCATGAATCTTGGTGCATCTAAGAACTGGGTACCAAAATGTGTGATAAATGTTTCCTATCTCTTCAGCAATATGTTACACAGTGGTCAGACTCACCATTCTCTACTGTTCTTAGACTAGAAGGAAAGTGAAGCATTCTCACACAGTAATGTTTGACAAGTGCATAATTAGGAGTAAAGAGGATGATAAAAACAACTGGTTTTTGCAGGAAACTCCAACTAACAACCTAGCCGTTCCATGTCTGAGGAAGATTTTGCTGTGCAAACAGCCCATTGAAATAAAAAGGGCTGCTTACAGAATAAAGTACCACTGAATAAAAAGCTATTCAACCTTTATTTAAGTCATAAGAAGCAATTCAGACCAGTTTTTGAGTGGAACTTTCTCTAAGTGTACTATTGAAATTAAGAATCACTTGTACAGGAAAGGTCTATCAACGAGAACAGAGGTAGCAATGTCTGCCACAACTCAACTAAATAACAAACTATCTCAAGAACACCACATACTATTTATTGTACAGCCAGTGCAATGTATGTCACTTCAGAAAAGTCAGTTGTTTGTAGCATCCTGCAGGTGTTTCAAACAATTATTCAAATTAGCACAACAGATGGAAAATGTGGATGTGTACCAGTGTTTTTTACTATTGTAATATTTGTCTATTTAAACTGAAGATTTGACATGGTTTTTATTTGAAGTATAGGACAAAATAAAATAATGTTGTAAACTCAAGCACATAAATGAAATATGGCTGGGAAAACATTTAGAAATCAATCCTGACTAGATTTGTGACTGCCAAATGCAGCGTGAATGACTTGTCCATTTTTCAGAAATTGTTCCCAACTGTGCACCAGTCTTCATTTTGTAAATAAGGACATTTATTTTATTTTATTTATTATAAATATTTATTAGCCGCCCCCTCATGCCAAGGCATCCCGGGACGGCGTACAATAAAAATTCCCCACAATAAAAACTTCCCCCCATAAAACGAACACAGCTGTAAAACCATTAATACTAAACATATAAAATAAGCTGCACCCCTCCCCTTCTAACCCTCCCTCCCCCCCAAAGGCCTGGACGAACAGCCAGGTTTTACAGGCCTGATGAAATGCCAACAGGCCTGGGGCCAGATGGGCTTCCTCCGGGAGGGAGTTCCAGAGCCGCGGCCCAGCTACCAAGAACACCCTCTCCATTGTGGCATGGAGGACCTCCAAGAAGGCGCCCCCGGAAGACCGAAGAGATCGCTCTGAGACACGGAGGGCGAGGTAGTCCCTGAGGTATAAGGGGCCCAGACCATGTAGGGCTTTATAAGTCAGTACCAAAACCTTAAACCTGGCTCGGTACACTATCAGCCATCAGTGCAGAGTTCGGAGCACAGGTGTTATGTGCTCCCGCTGTCCCGTCCCCATAAGGAGACGAGCCACCACATTCTGCACAAGCTGCAGCCTCTGAACCAGAGTCAAGGGAAGCCCCATGTAGAGCACATTGCAGTAGTCGAGCCTCAAGGTGATGAAGGCATGGATGAGGGTGGCCAGGTTGGGCCTGGAGATGTACGGACGCAGCCTCCGCACCAGATACAGCTGGTGAAAGGCGGATTTTGACACCGCCTCCACCTGCTGATCCAGATGGAGGCCCAAGTCCAAAACCACCCCCAGGCTCTGAACCTGTTGGGCCACAGGTGGGCAAAACCCTCAGAGGGGCCAGCACCTCCCTCTCCCTACCCACCAACAACACCCCTGTCTTGTCAGGATTGAGCTTCAGTCTGCTCTGCCACATCCAATCCACCACAGCCTCCAAACACTGGGAAAGTAACGAGACAGCAGAGCCTGGGTCGGTCAAAAAAGAGTGGTACAACTGAGTATCATCAGCATATTGGTGACAACGCACCCTGAACCCTCTCACGATCTCCCCCATGGGCTGCATATATACATTAAATAATAATGGAGACATGATTGAACCCTGCGGAACGCCACAGGTCAAGACCCAGGGGCAAGATGTTTCAGCCCCCAGCACCAGCCGCTGGCTCCTCCCCGAAAGGAATGAACGGAACCACTCCAAACCAGTCCTATCCAGACCCCCAGGTCTCGCAGCCATCTTAACAGCAGCCCATGGTCCATGGTAACAAAGGCGGCTGAGAGGTCTTGCAGGATGAGAAATGTTGAACATTCTGCATCCATCTCCCGGCGGAGAATATTCACCAAGGCCACCAATGCCATCTCGGTACCATAGCTGGGGCGGAAGCCAGACTGAAAAGGTTCACAGAAACCGATGCTATTAAGATGCACCTGGAGCTGTGTCACCACCGCCCATTCAAGAGACAGGTCGGTAGCTGGAGAGTGTGCCCACATCCAATGATGGTTTCTTAAGCAGCGGGCGCACCACAGCCTCCTTGAGTCTGGGCAATAATCTCCCCTGCCGGAGGGACGCATTGACCACCCTCGCCAGCAACGTCCCCAAGGTCTCCCTGGAGGCTTTCACCAACCAGGACGGGCATGGATCTAATTCGCAACTGGTGGCTCAAATAGACCCCAGGACACCCACCGCATCGGCTGGCGTCACTTCTTGAAACTCATCCCATAAAGATGACCCAGATGGGGCCTCCATAGCCTCATGCTCCTCCCCTACTGCCCCCAATCCTGTGTCGAAGTCACTCTGGATCCGAGCGATCTTGTCTGCAAAGTAGGTGGCAAACTCCTCACAGCAGGCCTGGGACAAGTCCCTGTCCAGGCAGAGGGAGGCCGGACTAACCAGCCCCCGCAGCACCCGGAACAGCTCTGCTGGACATGACTTTGCAGACGCTATGAAGGCAGCAAAGAACTCTTTCTTTGCTGTCCTCACAGCCTCAACATAGGACCGCAAATGATCCCTATGGAGAAGTCGATCGGATTCGGAGCGAGTTCTCCGCCAGCATTCCTCCAGTCTCCTACCTGCCTGCTTCATACACCGCAGCCCTTCGGTAAACAAAGGGGCCCTGTGGTGAGGAGACGGAGGTAGGTAGGAAAAATGGAAAAAGTTGATGTTTACTGTTTTCCAGCTACACTAAAATATTTTACTTTATATTTGTTCCAATTTTTTCCCTATAATGTAGAATTCATATAGCAGCAATGCTTGGTTGTTGTTGTTTTTGGCAGATCGATGACCAGTTACTTTTGGAAAAACAGTAGTCTCCACCAAAAGAGGCCAGATTTGTGGGAAAGTAATTATTGTTAATGCAGAAGAGAATAAAAAATGAAATCATTGGATGAAAGAGGCATTCAAAGAGTTCATTTTCCACAACACTACAGAAGAATTGGTAAAATAACTTGTCTCAGAATAAAAATATAAGAATTGGTAGTGTCATGAGACAGACATGAACTTCATATCTCCTCTAACTTGAAACTACAAATATAATCATTATCTTTAAGCTAAGAAGAGGTCATATCCTTGACCTTTGGACACAGTACACTCTTCACCACAACCATGCTTTCAAGTATTTGGAAAGGTTTGTTTTGAGTCATTGTCAAATGGAAAATATTGATGCTTACTGTTTTCCAGCTACACTAAAATATTTTACTTTATATTTGTTCCAATTTTTTCCCTATAACGTAGAATTCAAATAGCAGCAATGCTTGGTTGGTTTTTTTAAAAAACTATTCAAAAGTTAACTCAGATTAGATATCTATATCATCTATATCTATGTCTATCTATATCTTCCTCTCTTTGTGAAATATGGAATGAACCTTATCAGAACTATATTTAATTCTAACAACATTCAAAATTAATAAAGTATGTAGCTATTTGGAAAAAATATATGAAGGTTTCCAGATAACTCAATAACAAAATACTGCATTAATATTACTTTATGGCTCTTTTTACACGGACACACCCACCCACCGCTGGGTGTTCAGGTGGGTGTGCAGTGGGGGGGGGGGGCGTTTGTATAAATGGGCTGGCAGTGAGTGGGGGGATAAGTGTGCCCTGGGTGTCTGCCCATGTGAACACCACAGATGGTGGGTATGCATGTGTGCGTGCTCCTGATGCCCACCCATCATCCACCCATCTCCACACACAGAGCCATCTGAAAAACAGAGGTGGTTCCATGCACAGAGATGGGTGGAGGTGGGTGGAGATGGGTGTGTGTCCATGTAAAAAGGCAGACACACACCTACACCCACCCCAGCGGACCCATTCCTCCACCAACCTCCATCAGTATAAAAATGGCCTATGTTATCCTGAATTGGCAATCACCAAAATAAAAATATTACATAAGTATATCTTTAATTTAAAATACTACATAAGTATATCTCCATTGCAGGAGGGGTGGGGATGGGGGTTGGAGGCTCCTCCCAACTTCCAGGTGACTTCCAGTAGAAGGGGGGGTTAAAGGGACAAAAGGCCCTTGGGTGTGGCCCTTAGGTGAGGGCTGGGGGAGGCTTAGCACGGGATTTTAAGTGTATCTGGTTGGGGTATATTCTAAGGGGATGGGGGTAATATAGCCCTCCCCCGTGTATATGGGGGGGAGGGGATTGGGGTGGCGAGGATTGGGTACGGCTCCTGGTGAGGGGGGGTCTGACCCAACAAGGGTGGGGGGGGTTGGTCTCCCAGTGAGAAGGGGGACCAGGCAAGGGGGAAAGGGTGTTGGGGGAAGGGAAAAAGGAGGGAGGGAGGGGAAGAGGTATGGGGGGGGTGTCCTCGGGGGTCCGGCGGGACGGCCACCGGGGAAGGGAGGAGGTATATACAGCCATTAGGGTCGTAATGGGCCGGAGTAATTATGGTCTCTCTGGGAGGCAGAGACCAACTGTGGGGAGGAACAGAAATTTAGTTTCTGTTCCCTGCATAAACCTCCAGGCAGGTGATACAGGGATCAGGATCAGAAGAGCCCCTGGCCTAGAGCTGTTGCTGTTAAATGTGAGGTCGGTTGGTAATAAATCAACAATGATCCGGGAATTGATCCTGAATCAATCAGCTGACCTCGTATGCTTTCCAGAGACCTGGCTGGACAATGAGTCGGGACCAATACTGGCTGACCTTGTTCTAGCCGGGTACTCTGTGCAGCACCAGCCTAGATCAGAGGGGCGGGAAGGCGGTGTAGCCATTGTTTTTAAGGACACTTGTTCTGTGAGGCGGTATCCTGTGAAGACCATCTTGGGCATGGAGGGGGTCCACCTCATGATTGATTTGGTGGGAGACAGATTGGGGCTACTTTTGGTATACCGCACACCTACCTGTACCAGAGCATCCCTACATGCTCTAGTGGAATTGGTATCGGAGGTAGTCTTGCAATCCCCGAAGACTTTGGTCTTGGGGGATTTCAATATCCACATCGATGCCAATTTAGGAGGAGCAGAGCATGAGTTCATGGACGCCATGACAACCATGGGACTGTCTCAGAGGGTTAAGGGCCTGACACATGAGGGGGGACATACCCTTGACCTGATGTTCTGCACCGGCCTTGAGGCGGGAAATCTGGTGGTGGGGGATGTAACAGCTTTACCCGTCATGGACGGATCATTACCTCCTTCAGACCAGTCTCCTGGCGCATGTCAGTCAGGAGAAAGGTGCAGGGCAGGTTTGTTGGGTTCGCCCCCGGAGACTTATGGAACCAGAGAGGGTCCGTAATGCTCTTGCAAAAATACCTTCCGATCTTGATGATCGTTCACTCAATGACCTCATTGCCTTCTGGGACAGCTTTTTGGCTGAGGCTATTGACCGAACAGCTCCCAAGCATCCGCTTACGGAGAGCCAATGGCGGGGGTCTCCATGGTTTATGGAGGACCTGCACCGGTTGAAGCAAGATGGATGGCGGTTGAAGTGACGGTGGCACCAGACTTGCACAGAAGCTGACCGAATGCAGCATAAAGCTAGTTTAAGAGCTTGTGCTGTTGCGTGC
Source organism: Sphenodon punctatus (assembly GCA_003113815.1). Lineage (NCBI taxonomy): Eukaryota > Metazoa > Chordata > Lepidosauria > Sphenodontia > Sphenodontidae > Sphenodon > Sphenodon punctatus. The sequence goes on along the minus strand of QEPC01015110.1, from coordinate 379,606 downwards.
AGACAGCAAAGAAGGAGTTCTTTGCTGCCCTCATCGCGTCTACAAAACCACATCCAGTGGAGCTTTTCCAGGTGGTGCAGAGGCTAGTCAGCCAGTCCTCTCTCCTCCTGGAACTGGAATTTTTCATTGCCCACTGTGACATGTTTGCTGATTTCTTTGCGGATAAAATCGCCCAGATTCACCATGATCTCGGTGCTGCATTTACAGCAGTGGATGTATCAGAGGTACAGGAAGCCCCATCATGTCTGTTTTTGTGGGATCAATTTCAGTGGGTGTCGTCCGTTGATGCGGTGGATGTCCTTGGGACTGTTCGGGCCACATGTTGCGAATTAGACCAGTGCTCATCCTGGTTGGTGAAGGCCAGCCGGCAGATGTTAGGGCCGTTAGGCGGCGGTGGTCAACGTCTCCCTTATGGAGGGCAGGGTGCCAAGCCATCTCAAAGAGGTGGTGGTGCGGCCTCTGCTCAAAAAGCCATCTTTGGACAGTGACTCTTTTTAGGGAAGGTTATTGAGTGGGTGGTGGCCCGACAGTTACAGGGTCATCTGGACCATGTTGGTATTCTTGATCCCTTGCAGTCTGGTTTTCACCCCGGGTTTGGCACGGAGACTGCACTTGTGGTCTTGGTCGATGACCTGTGCCATTAATTGGATCAGGGCATATCCTCAATTTTGATCTTACTGGATATGTCAACAGCGTTTGATACCGTTGACCATGAGATGTTGGTGATGAGACTGCAGGACTGGGCTGGGGTGAGCAGAATTGTTCTTGAATGTTTCTGGTCATTCCTGGCAGGGAGAACTCAGTGGGTGGTTCTTGGGGAATGTACATCATCTCCCTGGAATCTCATGTGTGGAGTCCCACAGGGTTCTATTTGTCCCCTATCCTGTTCAACGTGTATATGCAACCGTTGGGTGACGTCATAAGAGGGTTTGGCATATGATGTCATCAGTATGCCGATGATACACAACTCTACCTATCGTTTTCTGGAGACCCAAGTCCGGCAGTCTCAGTACTTACCCGATGCTTGGCATCTGTGGGGGATTGGATGAGGATGAGCCATCTGAGGCTGAATCCCGACAAGACGGAGGTGATGTTGGTTGGTAGGAATGAGGGAGTGATGGCTCCTGTCATTGGCAGGGTCTGTCCCCCTCTGGCCACTCAGGTCCGCAGTCTGGGGGTGCTCCTGCCCCGCAGCTTCACCTGGACTGTCAGGTGGAGGCTGTGGAGAGAGGAGCATTCCGCCAACTACAGCTTCAGCCGTATGTCTTGGACTCGGATCTGGCTACCGTCATCCATACTTTCATTACCTCTCAACTGTACTACTGCAACGCGCTCTATGTGGGGTTTACTCTTGGTGACAGTCCAGAGGCTGCAACTGGGCAGAATGCGGCGACCTGCCTCCTAACGGGGATGGGCTGCTGCAAGCACATTACACCGGTGCTCTGGACTCTGCACTGGCTGCCTATTGTCTTCTGGGTCCAATACAAGGTGTTGGTTATGACTTATAAAACCCTAAATGGCTTGGGTCCTGGTTATCTGAGAGACCGCCTCAAGCCTCGGGTCATTTTGCAGCCCTTGTGGTCAGCCAGAGGTGCCCAACTCGAAGTCCCTCAGGTATGCCGGGAGGCGATGGTGGGGAGGGCGTTCTTGGTGGCCGCACCTTGGCTGTGGAACTCTCTCCTGTTGGAGGCCCATCTGTCGCCTCACCTCCCCTTTTTCCGCAGATGTTGTAAGACCTGGTTGTTCCGCCGGGCCTTTGGGGAGGGGGTGGGGAGGGAATTTTATTTTATCTGTTAGCCGCTATTTTGTGTGTCAATTTTATATATTTTATATATTATAATTTAGATAATTTTATTGTTATTTTTTTATGTTGTTCGCCGCTCCGAGCTGCCGAGTTGCAGGAGGGTGTGGGATATAAATGTTTTGTAAATAAATAAAATAAAAAATAATCTAAGATCTAAATATTGCTTTAGTGATAATTGCATATTTGGGTCTTGATGCTTAAAGAGAACTATACAAAGGGAGCCAGTGTGGTGTAATGGCTAAGTGCACAGTACTTGGACTGAGAGGCAGAGGGATCCCAATTCACCAAGTCTTGCCTTAGCCAGAAACTCGCTGGGTGACTGTGGGCCAGTCACAATATTCTCTCAGCCTAACCTACCTCACAGGGTTGGTGTGAGGATCAAATGTTGTGTTTATTCATTATATGTAAAGCACTCTGAGTGCCATGGCAGGGGGTGCTATATAAAAATAAAGATTATTATTATTAAAGGTTTTGGATTCAAAGCCTTTTAAAGTCAGTGAGTATCTTCCCAATGACTTCTATGAGGTCTGGATTAAAACCCTAACTGTTGGCAGAGTATTCCATCAGTTAAAGTAAATGGATAAAAACAGACGTGATAGCAGCCTGCTGTGGTCCTCATTGGCCCGGACCTCACCTGTATGTCTGTGAAAGCACCACTAGATGTTGATCTGGGATTGCCCTGATCTGTGTGGGCGGCTAGCCTGGAAAACTACTGTGGTTACAGCCCAGGCTAAGGCCTACCTGACCTGGCTACAGTGGGCCATCATGCTTATTCCTGGGCTGGCAACCTGGCCCGGGTCTGCCATGACCAGTCACCATGGCTGCTGCCATTGGCCACCATGGCTGCCCATCAGGTGAGTGGTGGTGCGCTAGGTGCACTGCAGGGGTAAGGGGGCCAGCCACATCTGTGCTTCTCCCTGCCCTCTCCAGCACCCCAGTCATGAGCAAACTTGTTCGACACCTTGTCCTAGACCCTGTTAAGGATGAGAGAACGCGATTCGGAAGTTCAGAGTTCGGACCGAACACAACCAGTTTGGTCGACCAAACCGAACTTCCAAACCGAACCGAATTTTCGAACCCAGCTCTGTTCGCCCATCCCTAAAAGATAATATTCCATTTAGTTCAATGGGGTTTTAATTTCCGAACTTTGTTCGGAAGTTCGGATCAAACTTGAATAGTTCGGTCAACCAAACCGAACTTCCGAACTGAATTTCTGAACTGAACTGAACCGAATTTCCGAACTCAGTTCTGTTCGCCCATCCCTAGACCCTGTACACAGCAGTTTTCCTCCCTGGGCCAGGTTGGGTCACCACCGCGCAGCTGTTGCATTTGTTTGTAACCAATGACTTAACTTTCCTACATGTAGTCCCAATGACTTCATTAAGAGTCTTTAAACAATCTGCCCACATAAATCCCTTGGCAGGACTGAAGGATTTAAATATTAATGTCGTCAATAGACAGCATCCTGCAAAGAAAATCAGAGATGTATGGCATGGATTTTCTCCAGAATTTTCCTTAGTCTGAAAGAGAATAGGTGGTGAAATGCAAGCTGAAAAATCTATGTTCTTTTCATTTTTAATGCCTTACTCTTTGTACAGATTGTGCAGGTGTGTTCACAAATCCAGAAGTACTCTATATGAAACGATTCTGTGTGTTAATAAGGGTTTGGTAAGCTACTCTCACAAAGTAGCCTACAAATGCATTTTATAAGAAAGATATGGTTAAAAAACTAGACCACAAACATGATGCAATAAACGACGAAATGGAGCCTCCTAAAATGAGATATTTTTTTTGTTGATCTGCCAATCTAAACTCTCAAGCAAGTAACAGTTGCTAAGATAAGTTTCCAAGTAGTGTGTGTATGGGACCTGTCTACAGTCCAAATTTCAATTAGGGTTTCATGAGTAAATTCCCACACAAGGCTTTTGATTTCCCACATACAGCAAATGTTTAAATTCCATGATACACAACTAGTTTCCATTGGAACAGTACACTAGATATACCATCATGTCAAGCTTCTGCATCTACAGGTTGACTGTATATTGGTAGTCACTGGTTTGTAGAAAAATGAAGTAAATTAAACTTCATTTAAATATTGCAAATATTTACTGTCATTTAACATTTATATGGGACTTTCTTGTGCAAATTACTTTACAGTCAATTTCTAGTTCACCCTCACAATAATCCTGTGAGGTAGGTGATAATAATTCTTCCCATTTTACAAATGTGAAATGGAGGCTGGGATAGTGATCTGCCTAAGGTCATCCACTGAGGTCATGGCTACAACTGGAGTTGAACCCTGATTTCCCAGATTCAAGTCCAACACATTATTCACCAGGCTCCACTCACTCTTTTTTATTCTTTTATAGGTAAAGTAGAACCAGTTTACTGTGTTTGGAGCACTGGCATAACGTCCATTGAGCGACCCTGGCTTTTTGTCGAGCGGTGCCAGGGGCTGCCAAACACAGTTACGGGTTGTTTTTCTCCTTGTGGTGGGTTGCCCACTCCTGCCGCTCTCTACTCTCCCCAGACGGGCGGCTGCTTTAGGAAGCCTTGTCTTGCTGCAGTCAGGTCCCCCCCACGGCCCTGAGGCTTAAGTTTCCACCTCAGTGGCCACCTGGTATCAGCTGCTTCCAGCTCCAGCCAGAAGCAGCTGATACTAGGAGGCCACTGGCGGCATGCAAATTCAAGAGGCAGCACCACCGGGAGGGGGGGACTTCAGCAAGGGAAGACTTTCTAAAGTGGCCGCCCGCCCATCCGAGGAGAGTAGAGAGCGGTGGGAGTGGGAGCTCCACCGCAAGCAGCACCGCAGCCCCAGCTGCCACTTCAGTTGTCACCCCAGCCACGGCTCCACCACTGGATAGGTGAGGGGGGAAGCAAGAGGGGAGGGAGGACTTGCTGAGTGGGTGGGGCCCACTGCCGCTCTGCACAATTGGGAGAGTTGGAGCAGGCAGGGGGGCAGCATGAACTAATTATGGGGCTGGGGGAACAATGGTTATGGGGTGGGGGTTATCATCAATTGATTGTTGGGGGCACAAATGAACTGGATATGGGTGGAGGCAGCATGAATTGATTATATGGGGATGCAACTAACTGATTAAGGGGTGGGGGCAGCAGCATGAATTGATTATTGGGGCACAAATGAACAGTTTATGGGTGGGGGCAGCATGAATTGATTATATGGGGATGCGACTAACTGATTATGGGGTGGGGCAGCAGCATGAATTATTTAGGGGACACAACTGTTTTGGGTGCGGGCAGCGTGAATTGATTATAGGATCACAAATGAAATGGTTATATATCTAGAAGAACGTCTCTTTGCATTGCATAATGTGCTTAATAGGCTTCATTTTGTAGTGTCTCGTGTGTTTGATTGTGGCTTGGGCATTTGGAATTTAGTGCTCTGCACGTGCGCTTTATTACTAGCTTTCTGCTTGTGGAATGCTTGTAGTTGGAACTGTGGAAAACACCCAGTTGTAAACCATCAATGAGGGTGTAGAGAGCACAGAGAACCTCCATTATGCGGAATGGCAAAAGCACATTTAAAGTTAATTCACATGCATGCGACCCGGGCAGCACCCCCAGGCCAGCTGCCAGGGGGAGACAAAGAGGGGGAGGGGGTCCATCTTGACTTAACTTTAATTTTATAAACCCTCTCCCCCACTAAATGGTGCTCTGAGTGATTCACATAAAATACAGCAAAACAAATATTATTATTAAAATAGGACAAAACAATATTAAGTCCATTTTAAAACAATTCAAAAGAGTACGGTAAAGTGGGAGGACAAAATACATTAAAGGAAACCGACAGTGAGTTCTAAAAGTACCTGGAGAATAAATAAGTTTTCAGCTGCTTTTTAATAGTGAGGAGGAAAAAACTGATATATAGAGAGAAGAAGAAGGATGACACTGAGAAGTCCGCCACATCAAAGACCGGATCACCTGCTGATGTAAGGCATGATGGGATGGCAGAAGCTGCCAACAGTGTGTAGTTTCTGTGCACAGTCTTGAATATAGCCAGAGCCAATATTTTTTCAGAACTCTGAAGATCAGCAGCGCAAACTTAAATTCAATCCACTGCTCTACAGGCAGCCAATGTAGAAAATGCAGGGTGGGCATATGATCTCAGCTGTCCAAATCACTATATTCTGAACAAGCTACAAGTGATGATGAAGCAGCATTGCTGGAAGGAAGCCCCTAGAAGAGGTAATTACAGAAAAAAACAAGCTTCGTGGTCACTTCAGGGCATAGGTCACTGTGGCAAAGTCAGCCTGGGATAAATAAGGGCACGCTTACACAAACTGTAGCTAAATAATGCAGCTCCAAACTACATTTGATACCTGATTTTTCATAGGTCGAACATGGTTTAAAATTACACCCAAGTTCTTTATCTGCCCTTTATCCACATCCTTTATCATTCTCGTTGCCCTTCTCTCTATCTTTTCTAGTTCAGCTACGTCTTTTTTGAGATGGGGCGACCAGAAATGCACACAATATTCGAGGTGTGGTTGCACCATTGATTTGTATAGAAACATGAAACTAAATTAACTGCATAACTGAGTCAGAGCAATGGTCCATCTTATGGCCAGTATTGTCACAACCTGACACAGCAGCAGGGGTGTCAAATTTGGGTCTAGGGATATGCGAACAGAATGCGGTTCGGATGTTTGGACGTTCGGTCGTTCAGCTTGAAACCCAAGTTTGGGTGCGGTTGTTTGGGTCGGCGGAGTTCGGTTCGGCCAAACTTGGCTGAACATTCGAAAATAGCGCTACCAATACCGAATTTGAAGATTTTGTTTTGGTATCGGTATCATTTGGTCCTGAAACAATCCCTGGTCTCCACCCCTGGAAACCAGGGGCAAATTTGATCACTTCACTCTTAACACCCTTTTCCAGATTATTAATGAATACATTAAACAGCACCGGTCCCAATACAGATCCCTGGGGTACACCGCTTTTTACACCTCTCCATTGTGAAAACTGACCATTTAGTCCTTCTCTTTGCTTCATATCCTTTAACCAGTTACCGATCCATAGGAAGACTCAACCTCTTATCCCATAACTTTTTAATTTTCTCAAGCGTTAGGAATGGGCGAATGCAGATCGGAAGTTCGGAGTTCGAACCGAACTCGACCAGTTCGGTCGACTGAACTGAACTTCCAAACTGAAATCAATTTTCGAACCGAACCAAATTTCCCAACTCGGCTCTGTTCGCCCATCCCTAAAAGATAATATTCCATTTTGTTCAATGGGGTTTGAATTTCCAAACTTTGTTCGGAAGTTCAGAGTTCGGACCGAATTTGAATAGTTCAGTTGACCAAACCGAACTTCCAAATTTCCGAACTGAACCAAACCGAATTTCCGAACTCGGTTCTGTTCACCCATCGCTATCAAGTGTCTTTTATGTGGGATCTTATCAAATGCTTTCTAGAAATCCAGCTACACTATATCTACCGGGTCTCCCTTGTCCACATGCTTATTTATGCCCTCAAAGAATTCCAACAGATTAGTGAGGCATGACTTACGTTTGCTAAATCCACGTTGACTCTTTCGCATTAAGCCATGTTTAATGTTTATCAACATGCCCAGAGATTCTGTTCTTAATGATAGTTCCACCATTTTGCCTGGCATAGATGTCAAGCTTACTGGTCTGTAATTTCCAGGATCACCTCAGGATCCCTTTTAAAATATCGGGGTTACATTTGCCACCCTCCAGTCCCCTGGTACAGTGGCAGATTTTAGCGATAGGTTACAAATTACTAACAGTAGGTCTGCAATTTCATATTTGAGTTCCTTCAGAACTCTGGGGTGGATACCATCTGGTCCTGGTGATTTGTTAGTATTTAGTTTATCAATTTTCTGTAGAACCTCCTCCAGAGTCACATTGATTTGTGACAGTTCTTCCAATTTATCACCTACAAAGTAAGGTTCCAGCGTGGGTATCTCCCAAACATTCTCTGCAGTGAAGACTGACTCATTCAGCGTCCCTGCAATGTCCTTTTCCTCCCTAAGCACCCCTTGCACTCCCTGGTCATCTAACAGCCCAACTGACTCTCTAGCAGGCTTCCTGCTTCTGATGTACTGGAAAAAGTTTTTATTATTAGTTTTAACATCTTTAGTAACTTGCTTCTCAAATTCCTTTTTGGCCTCCTGCCTTATTAACTTTTTACATCTACTTTGGCAATGCATATGCTTTTCCCTGTTTACCTCACTGGGACTCTTTCCATTTTTTAAAGGATGCCTTTTGGCTCCAATAGCCTCCTTCACCTCACCATTTAGCCACACAGGCTGACGTTTGGTCCTCTTCCTACCTTTTTTAATTTGTGGAATATCTTTAATCTGAGCTTTCAAGATGGTGTTTTTAAATAGTATCTGGCACTGTCAATCATGCATTTTTCACACACACACACACACACACACACACACACACACAGAAGCTGATATCAGCAGTCCTTAATAACTGGATGGCAACAACTGGGAGTTACTATCCTATGCACTTCTCTACTTCAAAGGTTTAGAAGGAAAATGTTTTCCATTTCAAAAAACGGTTAAAATTCCAAGTCTTTGCGTGGAAACAGACATGATGCTAACCACCGTTTAACCACCCTTGCAGGGGCGGCTGGTGGCTTTTTAGTTTGGAGGGGCAGTAAGGCCGTCCGGCCCACCGGCGGCAAAACCACCGGTGGGCCGGCGAGCTGGTGGGTGGAGCCAGGGCAACGGTAGGTGGAGCCAGGGCAATGGTAGGCAGAGCCAGGGCAATGGTAGGCGGAGCCAGGGCATAACCCAGCAGCCAGGAGTTCCCAGGGTTAACATCAGATGGAAGAAAACCCAGTCTAAAATGCACTTCAAGCTTAAAAGGGAAACAGTGGCAAAACCCTGGCACAACCCAGGAGCTCCCAGGGTTAACATCGGATGGAAGAAAACACAGTCTACATGCACATCAAG
>QEPC01015110.1:314066-370312 GCA_003113815.1 Sphenodon punctatus | reverse complement strand
CTGTGGGGGGGAAGGGGTGGGTTTGTTGGGGGCTGTGGGGGGAGGGTGGGGGGCAATATCCACACTCACCACCTTGCGGGCGGCTCAGCAGGCGGAACTGGTGCTGACTCGGTGACTCCGCTGTCTCCAGGGCGCTCAAGCCCTGCCGCTTCCAGTTCCAATCATCCCAGGCTAGGCGAAGAGGGGAGGGTTTTTTTCTTTTAAATTGCCCACGTGTCCCCACGGAGCCAGGAGGATGCGCGGGCAATTTTTTTTTTTTTTTAAAAACAGCTTGAAGAGCATGCTGCAGCCTGCTGCTTTGCCTCTCCCCCCCCAGCAGCGCAGGTGGAAGCGTCAGCGGGGGGAACTGAAGGAAGGTGCGTGGGCTTTCAGACTGAGTGGGGTGGAGTGCGCGCACGCGCGCTGCTCCCTACCCAGTCCCCCGAGCCAAGCTATCTCGCCAGGGCTGTCAGCCCGACCGCCCTGGCGAGATCTTCCATTGCGCCCATTGAGCGCAATGGAAGGCTGTAGCCCCTCCCTCCACAGCACGTCCCATACGTGCTGTGGACAGAGGAGCTCAGCCGCCCCAATTGCGTTTTCCATAGGAAAACGCTTTGGGCGACTGAGCTGCTGAAGCTTTTTGTCCCTTCGGGGGACCCCTCCCTGTCCCAGCAGAGTGGGTGGGTCCCCAGGGAAAAAGAGTTCAGTGACAGTTACAGCAGCCTCTGCAGCAGCTCAGAGGCTACTGTAGCTGTCATAAACAGCAGCGCGTTGTTTTTTTAAAAAAACTGTTAAAGCCGCAGCGGTGCCCCTGCAGGGCTTTGAGGGACACCACCCATAACTCCCTGCAGGAGGAGCCGCGCCTGCACCCTTGGTGGTTATTTATGCATGTTTCAGGGCTGTATTGGTGCCCTATGCAGCCCTGAAACATGCATAAATGACCACCAAGGGTGGTTAAAGGGTGGTTAGCATCATGTCTGTTTTCACCCTTACTCTTCCTACAGCATGTAACCCTTCAGGCAGCCTCCTACATCAGAACCAAGTGCAGATGCATAATTCATATATTACAAATGGATTCTGGTGCCAAATAGTATTTTTAAACCATAAAGGAGTATTCAAAAATAAAAAAAGACTACAGCAAATTTCTCTATTCTCCAAAAATATTACTGTTAGACAAAAGTAATTAATGCTTCTAATTTGTAGCACTGAAATCTCATTGTACAATAAAATACTTGAGGAGCCTGGTTTTAGCAGATTAGTTTTTGTTTTATTATCTTCTAGAGGACCGGTGTTTTAGAGAAAAGATTTAATTACAGAAGATTTTAAAGAAAAAGCACTAAGCTCTCTAACCTTAATTAAGACCAACATTATTCTAAGTACTGTGATTTACCACTTGGTACATGTACTCTGCATAATATTGACACACACTGTAAGGGGTATAATGTTTTCACCTGGTCTGGATTCTACTATCACTCTATGTCCATATTTAAATGGACCGCAGTGGGTGGGGGGGATGGGTGTGCGGATGCGGTGGGTGGAGGTGAGTGTGCACCCATTCCCACAGACACCCACCCACCTACACCCACAGAGCATCGGGTACTGGAGTCCATTGCTCCTTGTGTGGGAGATGGGTGGAGGTGGGTTTAGCTTTGGAGCATGCACACACACACACCCATCTCCCATGACTTTCAGACAGGCACCTCCACCCATCTCCACGCAGTGAAACTGGTGGGGGTGTCTCGTGTGAAAACGACCTATATTGAGGAGTACTGTGCAAACAACAGAGTATCTTTAAATACCATAATAGAAACTGCTTAACTGGGACTCCTTGATGAACATTCTGGATTATATTCCAATTAAATGGTTTCATTAAAAGAGAGAGAGAGAGAGAGAGAGAGAGAGAGAGAGACATTTCTGACATTTGCATAAGACTTTGATTTCAACACTTAAAATTCTTCCTCCAAAAACACAGAACAGAAAAGTCATGGTCAAAAAATGATGATTAAAATGGAATAGAACTAGAAGAAACAACACAAAAATATTAGGCTCAGCAATGAGCAAGTCTGTGTGGAAATGGTCTTTCGATACCTCCCTTAACTCCATTGTGCAGTGTTTCCTTGCTGCGGCAAAGTCCCCATATTGACAGCGATCAATAAATTGGCGCCATATGTTCTTGGGAACGCAGATGATCCAACAGGTTTGTGACATGAAGAAAAAGAAATCCTGTGCTACATTCAGAACCAAGAGACTCATGTAGGACCAGATGACCCATAATTACATACACTACTCTACAAATAGGTCCAGCCATTTCAATGCATAGAACAAGAGACTTCTCAGTAGGAGGGTTGCAGAATATGAGTGTGACTTTTTGTCTGAAGGAATTCAAATGGATTAGAATTATCATCCTAATTAAGAAGCAGTCATCCCTAGGAAACATCTCAATTAGGTGGACTTCAAAATTAAGCATGTCCCAATTATATGGAGTGCACTGTACTTCAATGTTTTAACTGTAATAAACTAAAACTGGCAACAATTGTTCGCCTTCATCAGTACAAGTATTGCTTAAGTGTGGGTGAACTTGCAGAATATTTTTTCTGAGTGATAACAGAGTTTACGAGGAAGCCTGACATAATATATTTCTTATTTTTTTCTAGAGCTGAAGGGAATAACGTATTTTCTACCCATCAGCAAGTCCCAAAATTTCAGGAAGTCTATTGCGTTCCCAAGGGGGGATAGCACACATGTATGGGCACCCGAGCGGCTGCTCTAAATGGTGGGAATTGCCACCGGGTAAAAAATCTCCCCCACTTACCTGGCAGTGGTGTGGGGTGGGATGGGGAGGAGAAGTGGTTGGTGGCAACATGGACACGTGAATGGAGCTTCTGGCCTTTGGGGCCCAGTTTATGACCCCAGCCGCCTGGCTCACTACACAGCCACACTCTCTTTGCTCCCATCCTAAATTCAAGCCTATGCACACAGCAACCTCTTTCCCTGGCATACTGACTGGCAGATTCCCTTTCTCACATTCCCAGGCCAGCATTCCATTTCCACAATTTCAACAGCCCGCATGGCCTGTTTTTCAGAGTTCCTGAGTGCAATCTACTCCCATAGGGCACAGGCTCATCCTCTTACCCAGATTCCAGAACACCTTACTTGTAATTTGTGCCCTTCAGCACTTGTTACCCTTTCACCTTTCTCCATACACCCCAAAAAGATTCCAGGTAACAGTCCCCTCCATCTTTCCTTATTTACAATAAATATTGGTCTAATTCTGCACATCTGAAGTCAACGATAATTTTCCTGTTGACATCCATGACAGCAGGCTCAGTCCCTATAATAATATTGAGCAGTTATGTTGACTTCTGTATATCCAGAGCACATGCAAATATTAACCAATTAATATCGCAACCCCAGTCTGAAGAAGGAATGGAGATAAATGTAATGCCTTGTAACAGTGCAGTCTCTTACATGGTGAGCAGATGTAGGCCAGGATCAAACCCAAATCTCTTCCTTACACGGGCCCATTACTCATCAAAAGCAGTTTGCATAAGAAATAAAAGTCCCACACCCATACATCAGCTCACTCTGGGCTTCCACTCCCTTGCCTTTGGGCTCCTTGCTCTTTCAAGCTTGGCACCAGGTCTGACAGCCTCAGGTAACTGCCTTCCACTCTTAGACTTCCCTCATGATCCTCCCTTCTGTACTCCCTGCTCAGCTCTAAATGTCCAGGACTTTTAGTCAGCTGGCACAATTAGCCCCCAACAGCTTTTATATGGGCTAATTAACTGCTTAAGCGGGTCTCAGGGGATTAGGCATTAAAGTGAGAGAACTTCTGAAGCAGGTACAGCTGAGGCACTCCAGCTCACATTACTACATTCCCATTTTTCAGATTGGGAACATGGGAAAGAAATAAAGTGATTTTTATCTAGGCAGAACACACAGAACAAAATGAGGTGGAGAATCAAGTCTCTGTACTCCAATAGGGTCTCTCGGTGTGATATTTTGCTTTAAAGTCTACGAAATTGCTCTCTGCTGCTGGAGTCTCAGGAGCAGCGGCAGTGAGGCCTCACCATCCAGAAACACCACTCAGGGCTGGCCATAGGATTTGCAGGGCCCAGGATGAAGATAAAATGCAGGGCCCCTAGTGGCCCCTCTCCTTTGGGGGCAGTCTCTGTGGTGACCTGAAGGTGGTCATGTTTGGGGCCTCACTGAGAGGGAGTGGTGCCCCCACAACCTGTCCTGGTGAAAATAAAGGTCACTGTGCGGCCCTCAGAAAGAGCAGCGCCAGATGCAGCTGCCCCATGTCGCTCTGTGGTAAGGCCGGCCCTGACACTGCTGCTCAGACTCTCAGATCCCCACCACTACTGATGTTGCTTCCTGAGGCTTATGGTGGCAGCACTCGTTGGGGCCTTAAGCACCAACAGCAGCAGCAGGGCTCCCAGAGCCCACTATTGTTGCTCTCAAAACCCCATGGAAGGTACTGGGGTTCACTGCTTGCCCCCATTCCAGTGACCCTGACCCAGACCCTGCCAGTTCTAATGCCATCCCTGCCAACTAATCTCCTACTCTGAAAAAGTTTCATACTTGAAATAATAGCTTTATGGCTTTCAGACCTTAAGGGAGGACCAAAATACAGGGATTAAGAACAAAACTATTGTCAAGCGTTGGCAACGTAGTAGTCAAAATAGTATCAAATAGATTGCTGTAATGAATCCAAGGTTTCAAATGAAAAAAATAAGATGGGATATTATTTTCCCACAGCAAGTTTGCATCATCTACACTAATATGAAACATCAGGCAGAGTGTAAACCAGATGTTGGAATTACACCCAAGGTTCAGAGAAATATCCTGGTAAATCTGATTTGGATGCAAATGTCCTCCTAATGCTCTATGCAGAAATCTCAGTATATTTAAGATGAGCAATTTGAGGAGTATTATTACATTGTGAGGAACACACACACCAATAGCTCACTCTGGCCAAGGAGGTCTTGATATGCATTCCCCTAGAGAGACCATCAAGTAATCCATAGAGTCCAAGTAAGTCATCTGGGAATGACATTTCTTCCACCACTATCACATCAGCAATTTTTGACCCAGTTGTGGAAAATGGAAGAAGGGGAAATAGTCTCTTTTTTTAGGGCTCAGACTCAGGACTGGCTTTAGGTATTTTTCCACCCTCACACATACACTCACCTGACTTCCGCCACCTACCACAGCACTGTCTCTCGCCGTCTGTGTCCCAATGCAAGTGTGCATTAGGGCTAAAATGAGAATCAAAATAATTCTCATGAGAATCTCACAAGAATCGAGAATCGGCAGAAAGAACTTGAGAAGACCTTGCTAACAGTTTGAGATCTCACGAGATTATCAAAAAATGAAAAATTGCTCTGTGCATGCACAAATGGCCACCACTTCCATTCTGTACATGCACAGCCCTTTTGAAAGATGGTGCAGGCCGCATAGGCACCATTTTGGAAAAGGGCAGCTGGTCTGCATACGCACAGAACTGGCCTCCCTTTTCCAAAATGGTGCTGATGCGGCCTGCACCATCTTTAAAAAGGGCCGCACACGTACAGAATGGGCATAGCAGCCATTCGCGCATGCACAAAGTGATTTTTAATTTTTTTAAGAATCTCATGAGAACAATATTGAGAATAGCTGATTCTTGGCTCATTTTCGATGTCAGAAATTTTGTCAAGAGCTCGGTTCTCAAGAGACATTTTCAAGATATGCGAGATTGGGATTCAGCCCTAGTTTGAATGCACTGCAAGGCAGAGGGAGCTGTACTGCCACTTTCTACAGCTGAGAAACAGCAGCACTTGACAGTGGGTGCTACCAGACGTGACACTAGCTACTCGTTTTTGGCAGGAAACGCACATTTAGTTATTATGTCTCTTTGTGCAAACTTGCATCCTGCTACACACTTAGCACATTTTGGGATCTGAAAAATTGTGAGTGCAGACTGCCGCTAGCATGTAGCTGCTGTTACACCTACTGTTGTTATTGTTACACCTGGTAACAGCCTTTACATGCCTCCTGTGGCAAATTAAAGACTGAGGCTTTCATTTTCGTACCCTAGGTTGCTGCCTAACTAAACCCACCTACCTGCTAAAGATGGCCCTGCTCTGAGTAGCGTATACAAATAGTCCCATAAAATTAGCATGAATACATGTGAAATAAAGTTCTTATCAGTGTGAGTAAGGGAAGCCTTTTTTTTTTAATTGAATTAAATTTATTAGCACTAGCTCTCACCTTGGCCATAATACAAGTAAATAACAATTAAAAACAAATAAAAACCAACAATTACAGCAATACAGGTGCAACAATTACAAAAATATACATACACATACTCATATTCAACTAAATAATCAGCTCATCGGGTCCTCCTCCCCAACATATCAATAGTATCCCTAAGTCATATCCTCCCATGAGGGCCTAATAAGGCCCTGGCCTGGAGCATTCTTTAGCCCCTCAATCTTCCATTAACATTTTGTCTCTCTGCCTCATGGCTAAGAACATAAACGAAAGAACAGCTCTCATTGTAGCCTCCTCCTTAGTAGCGAGCATGAATTTCAGCTTGCCCACATCTGAGCCCTGGCTATTACCCTCAAATAAGGGATCTATCCAAGTAGCTCTTATACCTTTGTATGCAGGACAGTCTAGCATAACATGCTTCAAATCCTCGGTCTCTCAGTTCCCACAAAAACAGAATCAGCGTTTTTGTGGGATATTATTATACCTCCCTACTACCATTGCAGACGGGAAGAGTTGGAAACTTAGTAAAGTGAAATTTCGTCTAGAAGTTAGATCTCCCAGTTTATCCAGATAACACTCAAATCCATGCTGCAATTTAAACTGATGTAACCAAGGGGCTATTTTCCATATTAGAATTACTGCCATGTCCTCTTGCTTGGCAACATCTATCATTCTGAGCTTTACTATATTCCACTGTTGCACCACATCCTTCCCTCCCAAAAAAGAGAAAGACAGACCAAGCTTCCCCATGTCAATAGCTACCTTCCTTATCCATGGGTATTGTACTGTTCCCAATTGTTCTAATTCTTCCTTCAAGCATAACAGTGGTAACTCATCCTCCCTTTACAAGCAGACCCTGGACCAATATCTAATTGCCATTTGCTTTCATAAATAAGCTATAGGCATTACGCCTGTTTCTGCTCTAAGTACTGTCGCCGGGGCCCTCCCAGAGGACTCACAATAATCCATGCAGAAATTTATTCTGTACTACCTCTAAAGTGTGCAGAGACTGCACTGTCATAATTTCTGAACCAAAGAGTAACATAGTTTGTACCTTAGCTTTATAAATGTCTAGTATGGTTGAGACATTGATCCCACAGGATTTTGCAGCTAGCCTTAAAACTCCATTTGCAGCAACCATGGCCTTTGTGGCTATAAGTTTCTGATGCCTCTCCCATAAGCCATTACTTGAAATCGTGATCCCCAGATATACATAAGAATCCACTTGAAAAAAGGAATTATCTCCTATATTCCATTTATATCTGGGGACTCTCTTCCCCACTATCATTATTTGTGACTTTTGATAATTAATATGCAGCCCTTTCTCCATACAATAGGAACTCAGCTTTTCCAGCTGTTTACAAAATCCTTTCCTGGAATGTGACAAAATGACCACGTCATCTGCATACATAAGAGTAGCAGTTGCCCTGCCCCGAATTTTGAGTAAATGGCAGTCTTCCATAGCTAGAGTTCGGGGTAAATCACTAAGATAAATATTGAAAAGCAGGGGTGACAACACACATCCCTGCCTCACCCCCTTCTGCATACGTATTGGTTTGGACAGTGTACCATCCGCTCCCAAGCGGATTCTAGTGAAATTCTCAGAGTGGGTACTAATCAGCAAGCCCAGCAGGTTCCTATGAATACCTAGTCCCTGCAGGAAACGCCACAGTTTGGCCCTTGGGACCGAATCAAAGGCCTTCTGGAAGTCTATGAAAGCTAAAAATAATGTGCCTGGTCTTATTGTGACATATTTAGCAATAATATGCGATATCATAAAACAGCTGTCTATCATTGACCGATTCTTGCGGAAGCCAAATTGTTCTTGTGGGATAAGATCTCGCTCCTCAGCCCATTGTTCTAATTGCCTTAACAATATTCTAGTATACATTTTCCCCAGGATCGGGAGCAGACTTATGGGACAATAGCAGCTAGGTTCCTTAATATCCCCTTTTTTAAACAGCGGGATAATAATAGACACACCCCATTCCTGTGGGACCTTCTGCAGCCTATTTATATTGGTGAACAAACGTGCCAATGCTGGGGCCCACCATTCAATGCTAGCCTGCAATGCCCCCACCACTATAAAATCGTAACCAGGGGCCTTATTAGATTTTAGGGACTTAATTTCCTCCACCACTTCTTGTTTGCTAACTATCTCAATGAAGTATGGTATGCAAGGGGCTAAGCCTACATTACTTACAGCATACTCAGTGACTCTTTCACACTCGTCCTCGTCAGCTTCAGCACTGAAAAGATTCTCATAATACGCTACCCATATATCTTCCTCTAGAATCTTATTTACCCTGGTACAAAAGGGGCTTAGGGAATATTTTATCAGGCTCCAGAATCTCCTGGAGTCTTTTAGGAGTGCTGCAATTTTGAGGTTGGCCCACACCCTACAATGGGTTTCTTGTTTCTTGAACTTAACCAACTTCTTATACGCATTCCTTGCTGCCAAAAAATGCATCTTTGCCTGATCTGATTGGTTTTTAGTCCACGTAACTTTGGCACGGGCCAACTGCCACTTGGACTCTCTACACTCCCTATCGAACCACGACTTTGTTACACTTCTACCTTGTTGACTGTTTTGAGATAATATATTCCTTAAGCTTGCCACTATAGATACATACCATTTACTGAGATACTTCAGATCCCACAAATCGGTGGAAAGCATAAACTCTCATAACTTCACACATTCTAAGCCCCATATGATAACTAGAAATTTGATCAATACAGCATTTGTCCATCGTACTCTAACCCTGCCTGAATTCTGTCCTACTTGGGGGACCATACTTCTATTATTTCCTTCCCCTTTATTCAGAAGAAAGTCTATCTTGAGCACTGAGTGATCCGATTCAGGGCGGATCACAACCTCAGATTTGTCCCATCTCTCCCAGTGCAGGCTTCTAATAACAATATAATCTACTGTGCTACTCCCATTTGTGTTCATGAAGGTACAGTCCCCTTCAAGGTCCAGCGTTCCACTCCCATTTAATACCATCAGGCCGCTTGTACATAATAAATTATTCATATGGACTCCAGCTCGGTTTCTAACTTGGTCCTTTGAGCTACGTCCAAATAGCCCTTCTTCTTGCCCTTGGTGGCCACCCAGTCTGGCATTCCAATCCCCTGCCATTACAAGGTTTGCCATCAGGTATTGGAGCACTAAGTTCTCGATTAACTCCTCCAAAGCATCCCAAATATTCTGATTGTAAAACTGGGAGTTAACAGGGGGAATATATACATTAAGCAGCAGTAATTGTTCTCCCTGGACTTCCAGGAGACCAGCTTGTAACTCCTGCCACATATACGGAAGTAATGAAAACACTCCCTTGGTGTTATCTGATTTTAAGATTGCTAAACCTCCTGATACACGTCCTTTGACTTTAGTCCTGATTCCGAGTAAGGAGTATGCTTGGAAACCCAGTAAGGGAAGCAGAAAGCAGCCCACAGTGAAGAGAGAGCAAAAATCCTTAATCATTTAATGCTAAGAATGTAAAAAAAAAAGAGGCAGAGATGTGGCTTTCCTTATCCAACACACCAGCCACCAGAGCTAACCAAACTTCAGCCAACTCCGGTGGCTGGTGTGTTGGATAAGGGAAACCATGTCTCTGCCTCTCCAAGAAGCAGCAACAGTGTAGAGGCTGTTCTCTCTAGAGAGCTCTGACACCACAGACGGGTGATGGCAGCCAGCATGACACATTCTAGTACCGTGCCTCTGTCTTGTGTCAGGACATTCTGGCCCTACTTGTTTAAGTCTTCCTCCTGTCAATTAGGTGTGAGGTGTATTATCATCACTAATTGACATATGGGAAAACTGAAGCTCAAGGATGCTAAACAGTGAAAGTCATGCTGTAATTCTGATGCAAAGGACTGAACTGAAATCAGAATTGTAATTACCCTAATTCCAACATGCTTCACCAAAGGCACAATTGGGAAGGGGGAGGTGTGAGAGACACAGAGGAGATATAACCTTCACTGCCCAAACTTTGAGAGTGGAGAGGATATGAATGCCCTTATCCCTTGTAAATGTTGAGTCCCAGACAAAGAACTTCTGCACTCAGTGCTACAAGTTAAGGTTCTGTGAGAGAACTGGATGGTGGGGGAAAGGGTGTCTGAAACAAAACAAACTAGTTCTTTGTGGTTGAACTGAATAATTTAATTTGCATGAGAAATGTTTTTGTGGGGAGGAGAAACTGTTTCACTAGGATTTCCAGAAGGGGAGGGAACAGGAATATACCCTCAGCACGATCTTTGTTTCCCTGCTAAGAGAGAAAAAGGGTATTTTCAAATGTTACAAGATCACGGTCAACCACGGACAATCCCCCATGGTGGCGGATGGTCCCATAATGTCTGGTTGCTCGCCACCAGATATTCACCACAGTGAACCACCGGCGGTGAGCAAAATAACCACGCTTTCGAGGATGGTCCGGGCACCATCTCTGAAAGCGTGGTTAATTAAACCATGGGCCAGAATTGGTGGACGGTAATATCTGTTACTGCCGCCAATTCCAGGCCGTGGCCCAGACCCCGGGATGGAATTGGGTGCAGCAACCAGATTGGCCGCTGTGCCCACCCGTCTCCAGGAGGGTGGACTGCTGGGGGAGCATGGGGGGGGGGCTGTGCGGCCGCACGTTGCGCTGTGCAGCCCCACCCCCTCCCCAGATTCCTCACTGGAATCAGCCGGCTCGTCTGTTGACAGGCCGTTCTGATTCTGGCCGGGAATCAGAAAGGTGGTTCCGTCACAGGGCCAATAGGCGCCCCGTCACGTCTGAAATCACCCAAAGGGTCTCTTTTTAGCAACAGTATATTGAGGCTGCAATCCTTTTCCCATTGAAATCAATAGCCCAACTCTCATTGACTTTAATGTATAGAGGATTGCTGCTTGAGACTTGAAGCCATCCCTTTCCTTAACATTTAGCCCAAAGTTATGCCAATACATCCCATACATGAGGGCTGGCACTGGACTGGCTTGACTTAATGTTGCCTTGTTCTGGGAGATGGACCCAAGCAACTCCAGTGTGCTCCAAATAAGTACATTTAGGCAATCAAAACAAGAGAATAGAGAAAAGGAGAAAACATGAGAGTACAACAACTATAGCTTCCGCACATTATAGCTGGTGTTGAACAGCACTTATTGCAGCAAAATTATAATATTGGCTGTTTAATTAATAAAACATTAATTATTACCCAGACCAAATTACACAATGTTTAAATGTAGTATGAATATTGGATGTACAGCAAAATCCTCTGGCTCTTTATGCCAGCATGAGTCCTACTCACTTCAAAGAGATGTGTGGAAGAGCAAGAGTGCTGGAGGATCACACTGTAGTACCCATGGTGTAATCATCATAACAATAGATTTTAAACATTTACAGCATCTGTAGCAAGATTATGCTGATGACTTCATTTCATTTGGCTTTTGTTGGGAGGGTTTTCCAAATTTTGTTTACCTGTCACTATGGGAAATAGGAATTTTACACTGGGGGTGAGGACACAGCTTTATAGTTCATCTCATGGGCTGCTTTGTGTTGTTTAACCCCAATTCAGCAAGTTGTTTAAATATGGGACTACTTGCAAGCTTAAAGTTAAGTACAGACTTTAAATACCTTTGCCGAATGGGAGCCTTTTCATTTGTGCTGCTTTGAAAAACTGGCCAAATTAGATTCTCTGTTAAGACAGTCTAAGTATAATGATATTCCACAGTAGTTAGTTGCCTGTTTGGTGCCAATACAATATAGAAAACTTGTTTTGTTGAAGTTAGTTCCTTTGGAAATATTTAATTCTGCCTTTATCCATTCGTTGATTACCCACACGTCAGGTTTGCTGAATGAACATTGGTTGCTGTGAAAACTGGATAATCAGTGCTTGAGAGTTAGGATTTGGCCAAGGTTATAACAATATGAGCCTCCTCCTCAGTGACCTTTCCCTCTTCACATACATCTCTCTGGGAAATATTTCTCTCTACACCAAAGGCAGCTGTTCTGCTATGATATCACAGTCAGTGCTGTACTTCAGTGTACATATATGTATATATACACATTGCTAATGTTCATTGGCAAGAGAAGTAATTAATTTTATCCCTCTTAGGAAATTAAATTGAATTTGACATCAATACTTAGAAGTTAAGATCAGTGATTCATATTCCAATTTGCTCATTCCTTAAATTTAATCCCACTAGAACTCAATACCTTGGGCAGAATTACTGTGGCAGGTGTGGCCCATTATGCAATCCTGTGACATAAGAGGCTTCACTAGCCACTAAGGAATTCCCCACGTGCAGGAACAAGTCCTACTCTCAGCTACATTGCAAGGGTATGCCAGGCTATAACTAGGGTTTTTTGGAAGAATGGTTGGAGGCCCAGTTGTTATGGCAAGTGATGCAGCCAATAGGAAGCCCCGAGAGACTGTGCTGGCTGCTGGAGCAGTTGAGAATCTGAGATGCTCAAAAAAATCTTAAAGACGTTGGGTGTGGCCACACAAGCTGCCTTGGGCAGGCTACTATGCCTTGGACAACCTTAACCCACTCTGAACTGCTGGACCACGTGATGCAGATGATTATGTGGCTGGCAGCCACCAGATGTCCCCCCACTGCGTGCTGGGATGAGCAGCTGACTGCTACGTGATGCATCCCCGGGAAAAGGACAAGGACATGTCAAGTAGCAGCATAACCCCAATAGGGAAAGGAGACGTGATACCTCGTGTGCCTGGGCCCATTCTGCCCTGCCGTGCAGCGAGCTCTGCAGCAGGGATTTGAGCAGCAGGTGCTGTCGCCCATTGCATGTGGCCATATTATGGCTAGGGGTGGGAATTTGGTCAAGCTGGCGAGGGAGGTGGAGCAGAGCTGGGCGCCTGCTCATGTGGTTGGAACCTCGGCCCACCCTAGCTGTGGTGAGAGATTGGAGAGTGGTCTGCCCACCCAGCTGTCCCATGTGGCAGGGGCAACCATCTGCCCAGTTCCCCACACTAGCCTTGCATGGGGCGGCTACATTTGTCCTCCATGGAGCTGTGTGGGGATTGAGCCTCCCATAGCTCCTGTGGCTGCACCCAGAGGAAGTTCGCCTGGCCCCCAGTTTATTGGCCTTTCGTTGGGCCTGTAAGACTTGGCTTTTTGTCCGGACCTTTGGGGAAGGGGCGGGGTGTGTGGGGGGTTTCCACCAGTGGGTTTTACCTGCTTTATTGTTTTAATGATTAATTGTTTTAGTAACCCTTTTTATATTGGTTTTAATGTATGGTTTTAAAATATTGTGAGCTGCCCTGAGCTGCCTTAGGGTTGGAGGGAGCGGGATATATGTTTTTTAAATAAATAAAAATAAATAATTTAAATAAATAATCCTTGCTCACCCCGTCTGTGGCTCTTGAAAAGTGAAGCACAGAATCTACTCCTCTCCATGCAGCCTAACCAATTTCAGAGGATGTAGGCTGGGAAATAAGTGTTATGTAGACAGTTGTGCCAACACATACATTTGGAAGGTCTTAGTCATTGAGCTTATGTAAGGAGTCACAAAGCTTGGTGTGTTCTAGAGAATGCCCCCTAGGGGTGTAAGCTTCAAGCAGGCTGCAGTATAGAATCAACACTATCTAGAGCAGAGGTGGTGAACCTCAGGCCTGAGAGCCAAACGTGGCCTAGGGTCAGTTTTAATTTTCCCCCTTTCCAGTTCCTGGGTCTGGTCTCTGGATCAAATTCCTACTCCCAAGCACTGAAAGGCTGAGCTCAGGGTAAGGCAGCAGACACAGAAACATACAGGGATAGGGGACAGATCTGGAATCTGGATCTTCCTTTTCCTGAACACCCCCCTTAAACACCCTTATCCAACCCCTCGCCTTTAGAGCTACAAGCCTTTGGATCTGGTACTAAATTTTAAAGTGGTCCTGTAGCAAGGTGAGCTGGCTCTGCACGTGTTAATGGCCTCTGGTCTCCTGCTGTTGTGAATGGAGGGAGATGGTGACAGTAGCTGAGTCTGGGGAAGTCAGCTGACTTCTGGGGAGAATAAAATGCTCCAGTTCACTGCAAGAGAGTGATCACTGGGGAAGGAGTTGCCTCCAGGTTGGGGTTAATATGCCAAGAAGGTCATCCCTGAAGCAAGGGATGATCATTTGTTAAATCTGATGCTTGTGTTGGGATTTAAATTGTGATTGTGAAGCCCACAGCCAGGAGGGAGCCCTGGGTGGATCCCTGTGGAAACAGGAGCACTGAAAATAGGAATAAACAAACTGCAGGAGAACAAACTGCTGTGTGTGTTTTATTGATGTTTCCGGGGGAAACTCAGGCACAGACCCCTGTGCACGGAGCAAGTTGGGGCAAACTTGCCACAGGTCCTTGGAAGGAAAAGGCTCTCCACCCCTGGTCTACTGACACTATTGGACTGAGAGCAGGCATAGGCCATGCACCTACAGTGTTAGTCTAACTTCATTCATGTTAGATGCAGCTATACTAATCAATTTCACAGGGCACAATGTGTGTATACAGACAAACTGCAGCCCCAGTTCTGCTCCATCTCACCCCTGAGTGGCCTGTCCAACTAAGGCAGGCTGGCCTGCCAGATGGTGAGATCATTCATTTCATTTCATTTCATTCATTGGTGAGATGGAGCAGAAGTGGAACAGGCCTGTTTGCAGTGCTCCGGAACATCCTGGAGCACTGCCAGTGAAGCGGGCCAGTAAACCTGGGGCACCAGCCAGAAGCAGAGATGCAGTCCATTTGCTCAGCAGACAGCAGCTGCAGCTCTGCCTTGGGCTGGTGGGTGCCCCGGGCAACACCCTAGTGTTGTGGACGGCAGCCTAGAGCATCAGGTGAGGTCAGGTGATCCGTCCACAAGTCTACGATGTGGGGCTGGGTGGCGGACCACTGGCCAAGGAAACTGCCGGGTCCATTTAAAATGGACCCAGATGGGGCTGGATTCAGGCAGACATGGAGTGCACTCCCGGAGCAGCTGCAGGGGTGGCCAGCCCCACATCCATCTAAAGACACCCATTATATGTATGTATTTGTATCTACACACAGAGGGCCTCAGAGATTAAATATATTCTAAAAGGGGTTAATGAGTGCAACCACACAAGATGCCTACTATGCCTTGGGCAGCCTTACCCTACTCCAGGCATCATGTGCATCATGTGGCCGGTGGCTGCCAGATGCTCCCCCCACCTCGGGGCAGGGCGGGCAGCCAGCTGCTAAGTGCTGCGTCTTTGAAAAAAGGCTAAGGATGCAGTGCATAGCAGCCTTATCCAAAATGGGGTAAGGCTGCCCAAAGCATGGTAGCTCCTCTGCCCAGGAGCCGTCTGCCCCACCGCGTGGCGAAGTCCTCTGTGGGGCTTTGAGTGACAACTGCTGCCTATAATCTTCCGAGCTCGATTCAAGGTGCTGGTTTTGACGTATAAAGCCCTAAATAGTCTGGGTTCCACCTACCTGAGGGATTGCCTCATTCCCTGGATGCTGAGCCGACCTCTGCGGTTGGCATGGGATGCTCTCCTGTAGGTTCCATATTATAGAAAGGAGGCTACTATGAGGGCATTCTCAATGGCTACTCCATTGCTGTGGAACTCTCTCTCAGTAGAAATTCACCTCTGCTCTGCCCAGATTTGCTCGCCGTCTGGCAACAGTGTAAGACTTGGATGTTCCACCAGGCATTTGGAGGAGGAGCTGGGTAAGGAAGGGGTGGGGCAGGGGGGGATTATATTGGTTTTATGGGATTTTAAATGTTTTGTGTCCCTATGTGAATCTGGTTTTGATCTGTTTTATATATTTTGCATTTTATATTTTATTGTAAGCCATTTCAAATTGCCAGAGGCAAGAGAAGGCGGGGTAGTAAGTTTATAAATAAATGATTTAATTTAATTATTGGGTCTGGATTTGTGTCTAATTCCAGAAATACCTAATTTGCATTTTTATCAAATAACATTTTCCCTTTTTGTCTTGTGTTTTAATAAATTACTACTTTCCTTTCAGTAAACATCTTATCTGAGTGGTTAGTTCCTGAGTGATTAGTGGGACACTCACAGAGAAACCTAGAATTTAAGCCACATATCTGGCATACCAGCCAGCTAGATGGAGCAGAGCTAGGCACCCACTCATGTGGTTGTCACCTTGGCCCACCCCCGCTGTGGTGGGAGGTCCCGACCAATAGCGGACATTTGGCTTCCCCACCGGGAAGGGGTCCTTCTCCCTGGGCTGACCCTGCAGTGTGGCAGCTAGGGTTGCCTGCCATGGGGCTGTGGGGATCAGGCCCTCCGCGGCTCATGTGGCTGTACTCAGTGTGTTTCTTTTTCAACAGGCCCCTCCTGAAAATGAGTTTTGAGACTGAATATCTTTGTTGTGATGTGTGTGGCAGCTTTTAGAATCTACTATAAATTCTTCTGCTTTTGCATAATATAAGTGCAAACAATACCCCTATGTTAGAAAGAGGATGAACTGATACAGCAGCTTTCACTTACATTCTGTTAAGTGTTGCATTTTTTCCCAATCATGCAAGTGTAAAAGCATTGATTTCTCAGACATTATACTTTTACAGAACTCTATTTCTATTGGTTCTGAAATGTGAATACTACATCTAACAAATTTGCTAGCTTTGCTTCAAGTCTGACAAAGCGGATATGAAACGTTATTTGTGCCCATTTTGTTCAGGTATTTGCTTCATTTTTCCAGTTGTTTTTTCCAGGTTTTTTTCCCCAGTCATTTTTTGTTCAGATATTCACTTATTCAGCCAAATAGCCAACCATATAACCAAACAAAAAATAACTGAAAAATAGAAGGAGGGGTTTGAATGAACATGTGAATATTCTTTTCAGTGTGAATATTCATTTGAGTATTCAGAGTGCTATCTGAAAATGCAAATAATACATGTGAACTGAATATTATCTATTCATTTTGCCCCTAATGACTATTTGATGTCAGCATGTAGTGAGCCATGGGAAGAAGTCTCTACCTGACTGCTCAGCTCAACCTTGTTCAAGTCTAATTCCCACTTGGACAGTTCAGCTGCAACCCTGAAGGACTCTGGCCTTCCTTTCCAAATGCAGCCTGCTTTGTGCTTTGTGCTTTCACTTACTTGTGAGACCTTATCAAATGTCAGCTTAGCTGTTTGGAAAAGCAGCATTTGGATCACTGAATCTAAACCTAGAACAGAAAAAGAGGATAAGAAATTACTCAAAAGTTCAATAATTAATAATTAATAATTGATCATTAATAACTGATAATTGATCATTAGTAAAATTAACAAAATGGCAAAAAAGCAGCATGGTGAATTAGCACAATAACTTGTTCAGGAATAGCTGCAGTGAATGGTGTCAGCTGCTAGTTTGAATTCCAAGGTAATGGAAGTGAATGAAAGTTCTTCAGTGGTCTTCAATAAGCTGAGGCCTTGTCAGAGGGCCTAATTAACCTCTTTCAACCAAGCATGTCCACTGAAATACTTGCTTTTGAAATACCACCCCCATCAGCTGCATCCCAAACCTGAGTCTCCCACATGCGTGGCAGTGCAGAGGTGGAACTCGGGATGGTGTTAAGCGAGATGGTGTCCGCTGTTGCAACATTGTGTGAATGCAGTTCGGAAGTTCGGAGTTCGGACTGAACTCGGTCTGTTGGGATGACTGAACCGAACTTCCGAACCAAACTCAAATCGACTGAATCGAACTTGATCCGAACTCGAAATGACCGAATAGTTCGGTACCGTTCAGATGAGTTCGGATGAGTTCAGGGTAAAAGATTGGACAGTTCAAACTCAGCTGGTAACAGATATAACTTTTTAATAACTTTTTAAAAAACAAACATTAACAATATAACAGGAGATGAAGACATACAAATAACAAACTTAAGTGTCTCAGGTCCAAACAATACCGATATCGAAAATAAAATCTTCAAAATCGGTATTGATATCGGTACCGATACCGATATCGATACCTATTTTCCAAATGTTCGGCAGAACTGAACTCCGCCGAATCGAACAACCGAACCCGAACTCGGTTCCCAAACCGAATGACCGAATCAAACTCGGTTTCCAAACCAAATGACTGAACAGCTGAACAGTCAAACTGTGCTCTGTTCACACATCCCTAGCAACCATGACCTGGCCAATTTCTAGTCTTCACCCTGCAGGTATGGCATGCACACATACATGTACAAGGAAACACAGATAGTGTGTGAGCATCTATTGCCTTAAAAGCAGCTAGAGGCAAATTCTGCTCTCCGTTACAATGAACTATAGATTTACAGAAGTGTGACTAACAGTGAAACCTGGCCCTGGATCCCTGCCCTATGGTATCTTCACCATAAATCACATTAATATCTCTGGACAGATTGAACAGATGGTGTATTCCAGCTAACAGAAGAGCAGCTTTAATAAATGGCTAGGCAGCATATCTTGTACCTGATCCTGCAGGTACCTACAGGCAATTTTATTTTCTTGAGTTAGCCCCATTGTGGTAAAGAAAATGATTTGCTTAAGTAAATTTACATCTAGGTGTAAATTACGGCATGATTGGAACTCTGATTAAGAAACCTTCACTATCACAACATGGTAATGATAACAGGAAAAAAAAAGTCCAAATAAAGATATGCCAAGCAGTGCAGCAGAGAAATAGCTGAGAGAAGGAACTGTCACATGGAAACTGAAATAAATTAATGGGGCTTAGGTCTGTGCAGTAGCATCTGCTCCTCGTACTGTCAGGGGTCATCTCCTTCATAACAGGGGGATTAGTTGCTCCTGGCTAGGAGATTTATAAACCATTTATATACAATAATTTTCTCTGCCTTTTTATTGCATAACCTACATTTCTTCATCAAGGGGCTCCACAATTCTCACTGATGGGAGAGCAATAAGCAGTTGTGCACTTACCAGAGCAGGGTGCAAGGAGTGGTCTTAAGAAAAGAGAAGAGACAGCACAGCTCTCCCCAAAACAGTATCCCTGTGAGATGCTGAGTCCAAAAAATAGTGCTTAGAGAATGTATGAGAGAAAATAATGTTGCTGCTTTGCAAATGTTGATTACAGGGACACTTTGGAAATTTGCCATAGAAGCAGCAACTGCTCTCATGGAGTGAGTCTTCAGACCCCGTGGAGGGGTTCTTCTGACAACAGTGTAACAGGTATCTCTTGAAGTATCCATAACCATATTGAGATCCTTTGGGAGGACACTTGAATTATTATTCGCTGGCCCCATTCAAGATAAAGAGAGAGTCCGATAGGTTTCATATGGTGGATGTAGAAAGGCAACACCCTTTTCAGGTCAAGTGTGTGAAGAATGTATTTTAGGAAACAAACAGGAAGTGAAATTATTTGATTGAAATGAAACTGGAATGAAGGATGGGACAGTCCACAAATCCACTTTGTCTCTATGGGTAATTTCAGATGTGACGCGCTCCCGGGTTGCAACAGTGGATTCACAACCATGGCTAGCTGCCTAACCCCGACCTGTGGTTCCGACAAGCCCCAAACAGACATGACAGGAGTGGGACCATGGCAAGGAAACAGACAGCCAGGCCACGATTTGGGATAGCACAAAAGATGTGACACCAATCCCAGACCATGGCAAGAACCCCAGGAAGCCACCAGGGCGGGGCGGGACACAGACATGGCTGACCGACAGCAAAGGAAGCCAAAAGTGCCACAAGGCACTGCCCATGCTAGGGAAATGGGAAGGGAGGGGGAGGAGGGAGGTGAACGGCCAAGCCTCACACACACAACAGGGAGAAGGAAGTCACGAACAGAGCCGAACACAAACCACACACACACTACCGAAAACACACACAGCCGAAAGGGAAAGGGAGCAAGGGGAAGACACACAGGGGCACACAAGGGGGGATGGTGAACACCACACCGGGCAGCCCAAGAGACAGCGGCAAGGATACAGTGGTGGTGGTGGGACTGAGTCCAACAATGGGCAACAAAACAGGAGAGGGACAGGGCGGGAACAGAACGGGTCATGGGGGCAGGCACCCAACACCACAGGGACAGCATAGGTACCATGAGGCACCCAACAGCAACACAGGTTGCTGAACAGACAGGGGTCCACACGGTGACAGAGCAGGGTCACAGGGGACGAGCCACTGATCCAAGGAAGACAGTGGGGAGGGCAGAGGCAGGTCCCAACAGCAAGACAACTGGTCCTGGGTGGTAATGCACAGTCAGCAAGGGAAATGACCCCCCCCACCCAACAAGGGGATGCCGGGTGGTGCGAGCAAGGGACCCCCAGTCACAAACAGTCATGGAGGCATCACGGGGGTGGGGGCTGAGTACAGACACTGGCAGGGAGCTGGCTGAGCAAGGGGTGCAAAGGTCCATGGGGATCCCTAGAACAGGTGTTGGATAGCAGCTAACAACTGACTGGGGGGAGGGTCACGGAACCAAACTCCAAGGATACAGATGGTGTAGCGGTACCAAACAGACAGCCCCGGGGTGCAGGCAACCCGGGACAGCCAAGCGGAACTGGGGAGCAGATCGAGCCAGGACAGCAGCGGGTCCACAATGGAAACATTGTAGTGGGTCACAGAATGGAAGGTCCAGGGAGGTGCAGGGAGCACCTGGCAGAGGTGATAGGCGGGACACAGATGACCCAGGGGGGACCGACCTACAGCCAGCTGCATGGGGTCACGAAGGGGGGTGGGATGGGGTGGCCCAACAGATTAACAAAGTGGGGCCACTGCAACATGCCCCGATGATAGCCCATCCATGCCATGTGGTGCACAACAAGACAGTAGGCCTAAAAAGGATCGGGACTGGTGAGCCCAAACTGAACATCGGCATGGGACCACAACTCCGACAGCGCTAGCAGCTCAAGTCCAGTGGGATCGGGCAAGGCAAAGTCAGCAGCAGGGGGCCACAACAGCTGTCCAAGCTCCAACAGGTGGTAGTACGATGCTCCATGGGAATGCTGGTAGCCACGGGCTCCTAGGATGCAGCAGAAGCAGGACACAGCCAGGGCAGGGCCACCCTCCGCCAGACAGGTCTGGAAGCCGGACAAGGCACAGACAGACAGAGCTGATACCATCTCAGGAGCAGATCACAACACCAGAGATCCCCTCAGCTGTGGAATGCGCCCATCCAGAAAGGGACGAAGGTCCAGTTCCACAGCATGGAGCTGGCACTCGCAAGCGGTAGTCACATATCCAAAGTGGCAGAGGGCCAAGCTCAGACAATTATAGGCATCCGGGAGGGTAGACGGGGAGGCAAGGAACAGTTGAACGCCAGGGGAATGGCACAGGTCAGCTAGAGCCATGGTCTCCCTGTAGGTCCAGCAACGTGCACCGGCCGCGGAACCGCTGAGTGGGAACTCTGCTGCAGCAACATCGGCCATGGTGCAGCTGGCAGAGGGTCTGATAATCAAGGACAGTGGGGCCCCTCAAACCATGGTAGGGAGGGGCAGTAACCAGGGGAGCCCCAAGGCCATGCAATAAGGGTAAGGGCAGCACAATGGGATGGCAGGGAAGTGATGCATGCGGAGCGGACACAGCACAGCTGCAGGATGGGTTCCTCCAGAGATGGCCTACACACAGAGAGCAGTGATACGCACACAACATTAATTCACCCTCCAAGGAACCATTACATCACCCACTTACCAGGGGCACAGCCCTCCCCCCTTCCATGCACCCGAGCACCCAACACCCCAATAGCTGTTAGCGAGTGGCACCAAGGGGCACAGGACCTACAGGCGGAGCCCCGCGGTACGAGTGAGTGGCCCTGTGCCACCAGGAGCACCCAGTAACGCATAGCCCACAACCAATTGGCACAGCACTTGGGTACAGGGCCCAATGGACAGCCAGTGGTACATGGGTGTGTGCTGGCCCCAAGCCCCTTACAGCGAGCCACAACCTGCAGCACAGCAGCATGGGCGTCCCACCAAGCAGTGTGCCTGACACCGCCCGGTGCTCCTGGAGCACCAGCTAAGGCTCTCGCAGGTACCTGACATGGATGCGAACCAGCGGGGTGCCTGCTGGCTCCTACTGGAGATCATAGCTGAGTGATCCTGCCAAAACACTGAGCTCCAGCGGGTCACCACGGAGCTGCTCAAGATGTACACAGGGGTGCATGAATGCCTGGCCTGGGTCACTGCAACCAGCCTGCTCACCCACCACAGGCTGAAGCCATGCGCACGGCACACCACCTCTCTGGGACAGACCGCAGGGCCCTGCTGATTGCACACACCTGCCTGGCTGCCCTCAGGCAAGCAGCTGCATGCCACTACTGGAGGAGGGCGGCCCTCTTCAGTGCTGTCAGACTCGCTATGCCCATTGACAGGTGTCTCTGGACCATGCCCAGTGTACCCTCCTGCGACTGGAAGAGCTTCTGCAGTCCTGGCTGGAGCGGATGAACACCCCCATGAATTCCCCTATCCCAGTCACGCAGTGGGTGGCCCTAGCTGTCTGGGCCCTGGACACCCCGGATTCCTGCCGTTCCGTGGCTCAACACTTCAGAGTGGGCCTCACAACCGCCACAGGCATCATCCGCAACTTCTGTGAGGTTGTGGAGGTGGCCCTCCTCGAACACATGATCCAGTTTGTGGATCAGGGGACTCTGATAGCCGGGTTCCCCAACTGCGTGGGTGCAATAGATGTCACCCATGTGGAGATCCTCTGCCCCCCCCCCCATGATGATGCGGCCGAGTATATCAACAGGCATGGTTACCACTCGTTGCAGCTCCAGGCTGTTGTCAATCACCGGGGCTGCAGCCATGATGCCTGGATCCTTGCCATCTCCCCCCTCTTTGCATGGATGTACAGGGGGGACTTTGCCAACATGCAGATGAGCTGGATCAAGGGGGTGTTGATGCCCCACTACATCATCAGGGACCTGGCCTATCTGCTGCTTTGATGGTTCATGAAGGCCTATCCGGTGGCCCAGAACCAGATGGAGGCCCTGTACAACACCCAGCTGTGCACCGTGAGGACCGTGGTCGAGAGGGCCTTCGGTGCCCTCAAGCAGAGATGGAGGTGCCTGGCTGGGCACCTGGACTTCGCGGTAGAGACCTCCGCACTGGTAATCAGCACTGCTGCGTGTTGCACAACATCTGTGAGACCAATGGAGCAGCCCTTGGGTATCCCAGGCAACAGCGGCCAGCTGGCCCCTTTCCGCTATACGTGAACGTAGCAAACCCTAGGGAGTACTGTTGTGCTAAGCGGATCTGAGCAGCACTTACGAGGCACATAGCATGGTTGCCCCAGACCTGAGGCTCCAGGGTCCATGGGGTGGAACCCCTGCCATGCCCGTGCCCGGGAGTGCCCAAGCTGCAGCCGCTGAGCTCGGGGTCCCCAGCATGTGTATCAGTGAATGACAGATACATCATTTCCTGGCTCTTCGCGACCTCCTGGCTCTCCTCTGTGACCTCCTGGTGCTGGGGTCTGGTCCGGGTCTGGGACTGCCTGCTGCTGCTGCTGCACCTGGTGGTGCGACTGTTGCTGTCTCAGCCCTGGTGGGATGGGGAGGCGGATACGTGGACCCTGTGGTCTGGGCTGCTGCTGTTGCTGCTGAGGGATGGGCACCGGCGGTGGGATGGCTAAGGGATGTGGGGCTGCAGCCGGTATGGCGCCTGGGGGTGCTGGTGCCATGATGTAGGCACTCATAGTGCCTGCATGTAGCAGCAGCGAGGTGCTGATCTCTAGGGACCGGTCCAACTTCTGGGAGTGCTCAGCGGCCCGGTGGTCAATGGCGTCCGTCAACTGCTGTATCACCTCCATCTGGCATGTGTGGTCCCATCTCTGCAACCACCTCTCCTTCGGCATCTTGGCTAGGATGTGCCTGTCCCATCCCTCCATCTGATCCATGGCCCTGCTGGTGGCTGCCTCCACCCGCTGCTGGTGGTAGTGCTGCTCCCACTCGGCCTCGACCTTCCACGGCGGTGGTATCAGTCCTGTGTGGGAATGGCCATGGAGGTGCGGTGCTGGGGTTCCCCTCTCCCTACCCCTGTGTCCCGCCTGCCCCCGGCCCCCTCCCACTCTCCTATGTGCCCCGTCCCTTCTGTTTACCTTCCGCCATGTGTTCCACCGCTCCTGTTGCCCGTTCCCCCTCCGTTGCCTCCTCCTCTCCCTCAGTTGTTCCTGTGGTAAGGAAGGGGGGGTCTGTGCAGGCCCCTGTGCCTTCCACGCCCCGTGCCTACCTCCTATGTCCATCTCCGAGCCCTCCGTGGCTGGCTGCTCGATAAGGCTCTGTTTGGAGTGCTCCCCATGCGTCCACTGGCTCAGGGTGACCAGTGTGTCATTGTCGGAGCCCGACCCCGAGTGTGGTAGTGGGCTCCCCATGCCTGACCGTGATGGGGGCCTACTGGTCTCCGAGATCCCAGGCCATTCCTCTTGGGGTGCAGGTCTGGTGGTGTCTGTGGGTGCACCTGGTGCTGCCATGGGGGTGGGACATCCTCCCATATCCGGCCCTGTGCCATGGCACTCCCTATCAGTCGGGGTGCCATGATGGATCCCTTCATGTGGAGGATCCTGCCTAGGGCATCATAATAGGGTGCGGTCTGTGCTGCATGACTGTTGGTTATTGTCCTTTATGTGCTTGTAGCCTCTCTTTAGCTCCTTGGCCTTGGACCGGCACTGTGCTGATGACCTCTGGTATCCAGCCTCCCCCATGTCCCTCACTATCAGGTTGAACATGTGCTCATTTCACTTGTTTACCATGAGCTCTGTCTGGTTTTACAGGGACCCCCAGATCCTTCTCTCCCTCTGTTCCCCTTCCTAAGTCTCTCCCCCAGCTCCTGTCTCTCAGATTGTAAGCCCTAGGGGCAGGGACCGTGTCTATTTTATTACTTTGTAAAGTGCCAGGTACACTGCTGGCGCTATATAAATATTTGTTAATAATAATAATCCTGATGAAGTCCTGGGTCTCTTGGACTCCCCACTGTCCCCCTCTCTTGTACCTCCATCTCTGTGCTGGGCCCTCTGGCTCCTGTGCTGCCGCCTCCTCCTCCACCTCCTCCCTGCTGGTGTCTTGTGTGGGTTCCGGGGCTCGGGCACGTTTCCTGGTCTGTTGGGTGGACATGGGAGGTTGGGTGCTGTGGTTGTGCCATTCCTGCCCCGGCCCCCTCCCTCCCTCCTAACCTGTCCACTACCCTTGCACCCCCCCAGTCCATCCCATTGTGGTCTCCTTACCCATTTGCAGGGGGCCTCTGTCCCCTGTTCGGTATCCCCCTGTGGGGTGGGTTGATCCGGGTCCTGCTGCTGCTGCTGTTCCTCGTGCTCCATCGCTTTCCTGTCTCTCCACTCTCTCTTCCTCTCTCACCACCTCATTCCCCTGCTGCAGTGTGCCCTTTAATATCCCTCCTTGTTCCATTTGTTAGCCTTTGCCTGGCAGTGACGCTGCATGCATTCACCATGACATGGGATCGTTCTGTGTGATTGTGCCTGGAGGTTGCTGTTCAGATGTTACTTTTGGTCATTTCCCGGTGGGGATTGCATTGACCATGGTTCTGAACCTGCTCCCATCTCGAGCTCTAGAACCATGGATGGCCTTGGCCCCTACCGGTAATTGACTGTGGTGAACATCTGGATGCCGCCAAACAGACATTCAGGGTTCATTGGCTGCACTGGGGGATTGAGTGTGGTTAACTGTGGTTGACTGTGATCTCGTAACATCTGAAATTACCCTATAAAACGTCGAACAGGGCAGAGACACCATTAATGCCGCCACTTCACCAACCCGTCAAGCTGAGGTCAGTGTCACTAACAAAACCATTTTTAGAGCAAGGTGTTCAATTGAGCAGGTTGATATGGGCTCAAATTGTGGTGACATTTGCTTAAAACTAAAATGGCATCCTACTGGGAGAGTGGGTGTATCACTAGTGGGAATGTATTAAGGAGGTCTTTCCAGAATCATTTAACTACAGATTAAAGAGATTTGTTTTCCCTCAACAGGCTGCAGATGGGCTGAAATAACCGCCAGATGGAACTGTAATGACGAAATCAAGGGGAATGAGTGTTGTAGATGCAGCAAGTAGATGAGAATGTCATCAATAGTGAGAGAGGGGAGTGGAATGTCCCTTTCACCACAGCAGACTGAAAAGTGTTTCCATTTTGCTGTATATGACACCCTAGTAGAGGGCCTGTGGGCATTTTGCATGACAGTTGCTATAGGAGGGGACAAACCAGGAGCTATGGATGGATCAGCCAAGAGGCAAGATGTAGAGATTCAAGGTTGTGATGTAAGATTGCACCCTGTTGACGGGACAGCAGATCTTTGAAAAGAGGCAGTCAGTAGCAGCTCACTGTCAAATCTGTAAAGACTGGAGACCATGGTTGTCTGGGCCACGGTTGGAGTGACTGGAACCTTTTTCTCATTTTTGGCTTCAAAAACCTCTTTCAGGATTGGGGAAAAGGTTTAGAATTAAGCAGACTGAGGCTGCTTTTACACATGACAAAATGGGGGTTCCTAATTTGCCAAAGGGAGTTGGATGGAACTGTGGTGGGAGACTCCAACCTCTCATTTTATTCTCCCGCTTCTTGAAAGATCAAAAGCCAGTGAAGAGGAGTAGGGGAGTGCTAAGGCAGAGTCTCAACTCTAGGGATGCCACCTATGAAAAATTTTAAGGAATCCTTATGAAAAATACATCCTGCAACATGTATTTTTCATAAGTGTTCCTTAACAATTTGCTCAACCCTACTCGCGTCTCTTCTAGATTATTCCAGGCAATCTGCCTGGAAAGTGCTGATGAAGAAGGATTTTTTACACTTACCTGTGGAGCAGGAAGATATCTCATCAGTGAGAACTGGAAAGTTGCTCTAAGAATAACAAGTACTTCACTCCTCCATCCCTAATACATACATGGAACAGCTTCTCTATGGATTACAATTTGAATTTACTGCCTGAAGGAATGTGAACATGTTCTGTTGTAAAATGATTGCTAAAGCAGTACAGCTGGGGCTTATGCCATGCCTTTTTCAGCAGACAAAGCTTTAAGATTGTGTGACAAAGTCCTGAGGTATCGCAAAACTATCACAAACCTCATCAGTTCAAAGTTCTTTGACATGTTCTTCACAGACAAAATTATACAACATGTCATATAGAAATTGCATGTGAAATATTTAATGTTTTGTAACCTCCATATGGGATAAAGAAGGGAAGACTTATGCGTGATGAATGCTATTTATGTTGCTTAATGAAGTGGTTCTCTATTATTATTTTTTTACTGCAACCTCCTTCCTCTTATCTCTGACAACCAATGTCCCCTTCAAGCCACAAATATATTTTTCATCCCTGCCTTTTGTCACCCTGCTTTTGCACTCCCAACCTCTTTGGCTCTCCTCCCTCCCACTACCTAAATCTCTGTCGCAGATGCCGCTACCATAACTCTTCTAGCTCAAGGTAGCCAATCTGAATAGATTTCCAAGATGGCACAGCCAGACTTATCCACATCTCTAATATAGATTTTGATTGGTAGCTGCAGCATCAATCAGAATTCATGTTAGAGAAGCGGATTCGGCTGCCACCATTGTGGAATTTATCCCCTTGCTCAGCCTGAGTGAAGGCAAAGGTTTAATAGTTGCACCCCTTCTCACTCAAAATAAATAATAATAATAATAAATTAATAAATAGACACCTCCGTATTTGAGAGCCTGTATCTTATTGTATTCTGAATCAAATAGGGAAAGCTTGACAGATATGAAATATGCATTGTATTCACTTCATTTATAGATGTCAGCAAACTGAAAAACAAAACAAAGCAAAACACACACAAGGAAAGAACAAAGTATCATGATACTGACTAAGCATTATTGTATTAGAGGATGATAATACAGGCTTTCCTTCTAAATTGGAGGCTGCTATGACAGTCAAACATACACTATATACTATCTAGAGAAGGAGCAGATAAGAGCAGATATTAATTGATCAAGATTAAGAGGATTATTAGAAAATAAGAAATGTCACATGGAAGAGAAAGGTGAGTAAGCATTAATAGCCACAGGCTTGGAAGATAGTGGCCAAAGTTTATAGTATCTCTGGTCTTACCAGTGAGAAAACTACACTTTGGCATATTCCAGTTTTTCAAAAGAGTTCAGGACTCATTAACAACCCCATGCTGAGCTGTTTCAAAAATCTGGTCACAGATGACAGAAAAGGAACTGCTTGCTGCTCAGCATTTTTGAAAATCTGCTGCTTTGGCCCTTTTCACACAGACACTGGGTGAAAACAGACATGATGCTAACGACCCTTTAACCACCCTTGGTGGTTATTTATGCATGTTGCAGGGCTGTATTTGTGCCCTGTGCAGCCCTGCAACATGCATAAATAACCACCAAGGGTGGTTAAAGGGTGGTTAGCGTCATGTCTGTTTGCACCCACTCTAACACTGATAAAATGAGGGTTACCTTTTATTATACATGGTGCAGGGCTGCCCACATCAATCAGTCCAGTAGCCCACATCAATCTCTAATGGTCAATATCAGATGCAAACAAATTCCAACAGATGCAAATGATTATCAGGACACAACAGTAATCAATATTGTGCCTTTTATGAAAACCAGATATTATGACCTATGTTCAGCAGATTTATTAGTAACCTTGGCTGCAATTCTAAATCCTGCGGGTGCTGCTGCTGCACACACATGCATGCATGCTACTGGCCCCGTGCCAGGTGTGCGTGCAAATTACACGTGTGCTGTGCACACTGGTCCGTAGGGTTGGGGATTGACCCCTTTGTTCTATAAATGGGTCACTTCCTATTCCTTCTTGGTGAATATTTACCTGGCACAGTCTGTTGAAGCTAATTTCAGTTATTGATTTAAGCAGTTATGTTTTAATCTTTACAGTACAAAAAACTCATCTCATCTATAATGTG
Source organism: Sphenodon punctatus (assembly GCA_003113815.1). Lineage (NCBI taxonomy): Eukaryota > Metazoa > Chordata > Lepidosauria > Sphenodontia > Sphenodontidae > Sphenodon > Sphenodon punctatus. The sequence goes on along the minus strand of QEPC01015110.1, from coordinate 341,319 downwards.
CTGCTTACTATAGCACAATCAAGTCCATTTCACTGACATTCTTGGAAGTGGGATAAATCTGAAACTTTTAAAGAGTATATTGTAAAAACATGTACTTTTATAAATAATTGTGTACAATGTATATAAATTACATAAACTAGAAATTTATTACAATTAAATAGTAAAAATAATAGTATAGTTATAAAAACTATATGAACTTGAGGCAACACTACAAAAGAGATAAAACAACCAAGCAATTAAAGCTTCACTCATTAATATGAAAAGTAGCCAAAATGTTTAAACTCTAGGACTTCATCAGGGTTTTTCTTTGTATAAAAATTGCCAGTTGCAACATATATACACTATAAATATATTTTAAAATGAAAGCATGTAAACTTATCAGCCTACACGGAATCAAGCTTCAAAACAACTTTAAACAATTGAAAACTAACTTACAGATATAAATCCAAACAATGGAAGGATTATTAAACTTCCCACATCCTTGTTCAAGCACATGTTGAATTCTTTATGGAATCACAGGTTTTGGAGAGGACAGATGAAGAATTTCATTCATTAGGTTTTGAAAACATTATGCCAGCACACATCCCGGAGTTAGTCCTGTCATGGCCCAGGGAAGCCTACCCCGGGACCATGGTAGAGCAGGCCATCCCATCTGAGGGCCCACTCTACCTAACTTCAGCTTGTGGCCAGAGCTTCTCTGGGTGGGCACAGGCCGTCGCACCTGCCCTTCATGGAGGAGGCAGGGCTGCACTGAGCAGCGCAGGGGACAAGGCCGTGGGGATCCATGTCCAAACACACACACCGCCCTCTTCTCAGCCCTGGCCACCAGAAAGTTTGTTCAATGGCTGGGCCCGATCCTGCCCATGATGAGGGTTCTCATCACAGGCAAGATCTACGTGTGACGGGTCTAAAAATACCCATAAAAAGAGCTTTATAACACATCTGCACTGTTAATTTCACTTTACTGTCCTTTGCATTATAATATTCAAGGCAACAGCTAGTGTCATATTCGGTGAGGTGAGGTGGCTAAACTGTAGAAATTCTTCCATTCATTAAGTGCACAATACTGTAGACCGTTGAATGCTCTCAATAACCACCAGGGTGAAGACCATGTTGAAGGTCTGGTACTGGTATTGTAGATAGTTAAAGGTTCTCAATAAATCCCAGGGTTCTCTTAACCTTGTCTGCTTAAGCCGTCAGAACTCAGTATGTAAGACTGGGTTTCGCTATTTATTTTTAAACATTTTAAACTTGAGAATAATGGCAGAATTGATGGCACTTCATTATAATAACAGCAACTAACCTGATTAACTATGACATTTTTCCCCAATTAAAGACAGACCTCTCCTTTTAAAATGTTTCTTTTAGGATTTGATTTTGCTAAGCAGTGGGCACATGGAAGCACTTTGATGGAGCTGTGGATGCTCAAAATCAGGAATCAGACCCTTAATTAGTATATGACTATAACAAAATGACCCCCAGAGTGTATATGGGTATTTATCTTGCAATTTAAACACTTCTTCACAAATTGTTCCCTGGGTTAATCATATTTATGCATCTACAGTCAGTGACACATGTGGTTGTTTTCTATAGGCCAGAATAGTTAGCCTTCACCCACACTTATGATTTTTTCTCTCTCCCTTTGTTGTTTCACTTCCTGAAGCAATAGCTCAGTCAGTCAGTTGCTTCAATCATTTCTTCTGCCAGAGGATAGAGAGAGAAAAAATATTACTGGATCATCAGGGATGCTCTGGCTGTACTTTTCAATATACTAATACTAGCATTACCAGCTGCATCCTGTCAAAGACAATATCAGCCAAGCAATCTGTCACACTTTAAAAATATGATGTGTCTCAGCTCAAGGAAGAAGAAAAGATCATTTTACAATGGGTGTTAGCAATCGTGACAGAGTAGCACCGCCGTCATAACCTGGCCTGGTTCAGGAAGCTGACAACAACACAGTCCGGCCCGAATTGGGCTGCTTATCAAACATGCCTGCGGGCCAGGGCCTGGAAAAAGTGGAGAAATGCATGAACGTATGCCCGCCTGGCCTCGCTCCCACCATGACAGGCAGACATGGCGGACATGATCTGGGACAGGTAACAGTGGGCCACAACAAAAGTGAAAGCCTGCTGTTGCCGGCTTTGGCCCAATAGGGTGGACCATAGTCTGGGAACATGGCCAGGGCTAGCTACTGACACAGCCCGGTGCAACCCCAGTCCAACATCTGGCGGTGGCTGCATAAATGTGTAGGTGAGGTCTGGGCCAAAGCTGGCCACCATCACATTTGTTAACACCTAATGAGAACACTTCTTGGAAGAGTCTTCTTTGATATACTAGTGGGGCAATACATCCCACCCTAAAAATAGATTGTAAATGAAACATAGGCAATGCTAGAACTCATATGTCAAGGAGTGCTAAGTTCAATCTCGCAGTTTTCTTCCCCCAAAGAGAGGGTTTCTCTCCTACCAACACATTTCCTTTTGTTGATGAATCCCAGGGCAGGGACCCACAATCATTGTGTTTTCCCCATTGGTGGGTTCTAGTTGATTACCAACTTGCACCTATCAGTTTTGTGGTCTCTGAATAAATGGGTACAGGATTTGCATCACTGAACAGCACTGGGTACAGGGCAATTTACTCTAAAGAAGCAACATAGCATTTTCTGGCATCACTTCAAAAGCCTTCAAATATGTTTCCCCCCCCTGTGGTGCTTGCAAAATGTACTTGACTGATCAATAGCCAAATATCATGAAGCCCTTGGGCAAGAACCACATCTGAAAGACCAGCAAGGATAATGCCAGCAGCTGTAAAGAAAGTATATGTTCTACATAGTTTCATGTGCCTAAGCTGGAGATAAGTTGTGGATTTAATTTTTTATTTTTTTGCCCCTCTTTCATTTGTGTGATATTACTGAAAATGTGGCTGTAGCTTTTCCAACTTGAGAATATAAATCCATCAGACAATCAGGCGATCTCAGTATTTTCAGACGTCAGAATCAGTATCAGTATTTGCAGATGTAACCATGATGTCTAAATACTGACACCAAAATGGAGATAGGCAGCAGCTACTTTGCCACTCTGCTCTAGCCTTATTGTGGGCCCACTGTGTGAGTAAGAGGTTTTTATTGAATGTAGCTGTTGTAAAGTCTAAAGAGGACCTCAAAACAGCCATACAACTCCCCATGGAGCACCTGGTAGCAGAGGATGAAGTGATGTAGGACTTGCTGCTGTTGCTTCCCAGTGCTCCTCGGGATGGGGGCAGCACAACAACTTGTATGGTGGTGACAAAAGTCTTGGCCACTGCTTCTCATGCTGCCCTCAAGAAAGAAGGGGCAGCAGGGTGACAGGGACCTGCTTTTCTGCCACTGCCCGCTACTTATTAGCAAAGGATGCAGGAATGAGGAGAACAAGTCTGAGGGCTTCCCTTGATCCACTTCATGCTTCTGTAACCGAGTGCAGTCAGACAGGGCTTCTAGCTCTTTAAGAAAGGCCCAAAGCAGGTGTCAGGAAGCAGAAATTGCTAAGAACTGGGCGTGGCCACCCCACTATATAAGAGTGCCAAGGCAGCCGAACTCCCGTCTGCTTGAAGACTCAGGAGGAAATGAAAGCTTGTTGCTGTGGTTGTCTAGCGAAGAAGCCCTACAAGGGTTGCCTGCTGGCTTGGATCCTTTTATCTTAGAAAGAAGATGTCTGAACGCTGAAGACTGCCCAGAGATGCTCCTACTTGGAAGGAGGCTTGAAGGCCATCCTGGAGAACTGGGTAAAGAGTTAAGCCTGTTTACTAAAAGGCTAAAAAGGCAGTCAGTAGACTGACCTAGGCTTGGGGCTAGGTAGCCAAGGGGCTGGAGGGGTTGTATGCTCAGCACAGATAGTTTATTTAATCACAGTTCTCCAGAATAAAACTAACTGTTAATTCCCTGCATAACTGAATACTCTAGGGGGTGAGGGTCCCTGATCCTGACACAACTCACCACTGCCAAGCTGTTACAGTTTCTATAGTGGGGAATGGGCCCTAAGTTGCCTTTGCATTGCTGTTTCCCTCCCTGCACTTCAGGAGGGAAAATTGTTGGTGGGGAGGCAGCTTTGGCTCCATTCCCTGCTGTAAAAGTGCAGAGCAGACTAAAGAAGCCCTGAGACTTGCCTCAACACTGTTCTTTCCTGCCCAGCAACAAGGAAGTAGCAGCTGTAAGGCAAGTAAAGGGGAAGCCCCATGTCTTTTCTCTGCTGCTGCAACTTGCACCCTCCCCAGCAGCTGCAGGAGAAGCTCCTAGATCTGGGGGAACAATGGGAGCAAGCTTCTGCTGTCCGCTCCCCAGAGAAGCAAGCATCTCTTCTCAAACCCCAAGAGCTGTTTGTTTATGTCTGTTACAAGGCTGTTTCTGTATAAAACTGGCAGGGAACCCAGCTACATGGTTAGGATTGCCCCATGTTGACATTTTTGACCACTTAGTTGCAGGTGTGAGGTCTGAAACCACTCTTTCACAACTGCAAGGGCTCTTTTGCAGCACAAAATATACCTCCTTGGAGTTTGCTTGTTTTTAAGGGAAGGCTTGAAAACTAGCCCAAGATTTCAGTCCATCAGGAGTGAGTTAATTTGATAATAGAGAGAGAATGTGAAATATTTGGACTAAGTATAAAAAATACTCTAGTGGTTTGGACAGGAGAGCATTGCAATTATTAGAAGGGGAACTAGGGCAGCACCTGGAAAGACTCGTATTGATTTCAAAAAACTGTAGATTAGATGTTCTGGGCATATCCTTTCTGATTGGACTGGGCCAGTATACTTTTCTGCATGCTAGTAGAGCTATTCACTTGTCTGTGTGGCTGCTAATTCCTCCCATTGAGGGCAATATGTGTTGGAAGCCCCTCAAAGTGAAAGTCATGGTGTTTTGACTTTTATCTCTGTGGATCTTTCCTTAACAGGAAAGAACAACTTGCTTCAAAATAATGAAGATAAACTATTTAAATGATCAGAGATATCAAATAAGAACATCGGGTGGGGGATTCTATAAATAAAAGTGATTTGAGAGTTTTAAGGGAGTCAGCCAAGGAACTTCTTAAATCACTGAACATGTTTCTAAACTTATTGGAAAGTGAGAAGGTAGAGCACTAGCAGGGAAAGGGGAGGCTGTCATATCTATGGACCCATCTACACATGAAAATAGCACCAACTCTGTAATCTGCCATCAACAACTAATTTAAATGGCGTGATGGTAAACTCAAGTTAGCAATTAAGTGCAGACAAGGACAAATGAGTCTACACCATATTTGGTAACTGGGCTCAACCTTGCACTGGTTCAGCTAATTTCTGGCAATTTACTGCTGTTTCTTAGTGTGTAGCTGAGGAACTCTGAAAACGATAGACAAAGGACGAGGAGAGATTTGGCAGCTGCTTGATCCCAAGCACTTTTGAAATTTGCACTGAAGGATAAAATACCATGGCTAAATACAAGGGGAAAAAATCTAGGCTCTTACCTACTTAAATTAAGATTAAAAACTCAGTAAAATAAACATCCCAAAATGACTAAAATAAATAGTCCCAATTCTCCATTGCCTTTGCCCCTGGTGGTATAATTAGCTTTAATAGAGACCTGGTGTAAGTAAGTTTTATGGGGCCCCACTGTCACGGGTTGGAGGTCTGCACCCCCACTTTACTGGGTTTGAGTGATTTAGTTTCCCTTGCTTTCAGCCCACTTGAACCAGTTTTCTCTCTGGCTGATTCAATCCTGAAGCCGGGACAACACCTTTGTCACTCAAGGGCCCCATCCTTCCCGTTTACAGACCCTTTATTCTCTGGGTTCGCCAGTGTTGAGACACTGGTGCTCAGCGTGTTTCCCAAATCACACCAGACACTGCTTCTCAATCCAGGTTTTGCAACTGGCGCTTTATAAATGTTTAATAATAATAATAATAATAATAATAAAGAAGTTAGTTTATTGATTACACAAGCTAGAACTGTTGATAGAGTGGCTAAAGAAATGAAAAGTAACACAACGCATTCCCCTTATCTATACTGAGCAAGCTTCTAGCTAAAGTCTTACCCTATAGAAAGTCCATGGAATCAATCAATCAACCTTTATTGGCATAAGCTCTTGCTATAGCCTCAAATATATAAGTATACACTATACATTAACAGTTATATTGCCCTTGCAACTACTGTAGCATAATCAGTAAGTCTCCAAAACAGTACAGAAAACAATCATAATTACTTTGTCATAAAATAATCGAAATATCCTAATTTTCCAATAAGCATTGTATAAAACAAGTGTGTGTGTGTGTGTGTGTGTGTGTGTGATTGTTACAACCTCTAGCACATTCCATAAATACTAGGGGGGAGTTAATCCTTAATGGTAGACCACATCAAATACAATCAAAAGATTTCCTCCCCTGAGAATAACCCCTCCATCATAAAAAATTGACAGTTGTTCTACCATAAGCAAGGATGAAATTCCCTAGAGCCCCAACTAACTTAAGGGAAAAAATCAATACCCTAATGTTAATTTATACTTAACATGCCCTAGGAAAAGTAACCACTAGCCAGTACTTACAACCCTCAACCTTTGCTTAATTCGGACTCTTGTTTGTGCAGCCAGACTTACACAGGTAGCAATTGCTACCAATTCCTCCCTTTCTACCAATGACAAAGAAAATAACAAGCTTCAGTGTTGAAATCTAAACCCTCCTTTAGCAAAGGTGTTAACCGCAATGAATCATAATATGGGCATCTTAACAAAAAATGATCCATAGATTCAGCCTCCGCCAATGAACACATACATAGCCATTGGCCATAGGATACCTGATTTTTTTTGTCTCCCCTCTAGCACGGCTGTACGCATAAGCTGGAAGCGCAGCTGAGTATAAAGTCTGTGCAACTGCAGATTGGTGAGGGTATCCAAGTATATTGAAATTTAACCTCCCTTTTAAGGTAACTAGACAGGGTGCTACTTTCTATTGGGCAACAGCTGCCAAATCTTCTTGGTGGGCTATGTCTCTAATTCTTAGATGCAATTCAGCCTCTATGACTTTTAAATTTTTGCCCACAAAATATTCAAAGGAAAAACCACACGAAGACAGAAGTTGGGATAAATACAATAACCAGGGGTAAGCTCTTGAGCTCACAGCAGCGAGCTGTTCCCTTAGACATAACAGCAGATCTGGAATCAGTCCATACGCAGCCAGGTTGGTGATATTGGCTGGGCTCCAGTCTCAAGGTTAGAAATCAAAGTTCTTGTCTCAGTGCATATCTTCCAGCCTTGCTTGCTGGCAAGATGCAGGATGTTGAGTGAGTTCCCAGTAGTCACTGCCCCCAATGGGGTACAACTCTCCTTATATCCTTGGGGGTAAACCCCTAGTATCTTCTTGAGGCTTCTAGAATTCCTTTTGTTCTCTCTATCAGCTTTCTGTGTCTCTTGCATGTAGCCAATGGTTGCCTGCATTAGCATTTAAATGTGTCTTGCTATCAGTCTGGGGTGAATCCACATCTGGCCATTTCCTGGGTTTCCCAGTTCTCACTTTACATTACATGAAATGAGTTTTACCGTTCTCAGTTATAACATTACATACATATTGAACCTTTTGCTTTACTTATTTATTAGACTTGTAGCCTATGTGTAGACCAGTATCACACGTGTGACCCTATGTTCCTTCGTGACACCCACACCAACCCTTTCCTGAAAAAGAGGGTGCTGCTGACTGTGCTACAATATTCTGGTATGGCAAGAAGAAGGCAGGGCCACTTCCTTTAAAAGACTCCTACAGTCTCTCCATCTCTCAGTAAGGTGCCCACTGCTCAGATTTTGAACACCTCAAGATGGGATGTTCCTGAGCTTTGCCCACTGCCATCACTAAGTTGCATAAATATGAATATAAACTTATGCACATTTATAATTGTCTATTGCCTAACTAAGGCAAGATTGGGGAGAGGGGAATAGGATTTGGGTTTTCTTTTATTTTTAAAGGTTAAAAAAGAAAATAAGGACATCAGTCAATTACAAGTCAACCAATTTTATAAGCCAGACTTGAACCATTTGGCTTGAACTGCTGGGAGGGAAGAACTGACAGGCACATCACAGCGTACCCGGTGGTAAAAGTTGTCAATCTGGGGCTGCAACAGCAGAGGGAGCACAGTGGGAGTGGCATGAACTGGATTAATAATAATAATAATAATTAATAAATGTCCATTCTTGCTGAAGGATTGTTTTGGTCTACCCAGTTCTGGTTAAGGGCAGAGTAATGGATGAATTATGCGACTCTACCTGCTTCCTAGCAGAACCAGCTTCTAGTGCCAACATGAGTTCCATTCACTTCCAGCACAAAGGAGGATCTCTTGGTAAATGACTTTTGAAGATTGCTTCCAATGCTATAATTCTATATTGCATTGTAAAAGTTGACTTTAAGAATACATTTTGGGCATTGCATCGTATCAATTGTCTGCATGCAAAATTTAAAATTCAAGTTTTTTATATTTGAATTGAGTCTTTTTAAAAAAACACTACAGACTAAAAATCTGTAAACTGAAGTTACACAGATTTCAAGAATATCAGCAAAGTGCTCATTACAAAAACAAATTCCCTCCTAGCTCTCTGCCTGTAAAAATTGGATAAGGTTCTGGCATATCCATTTGGGGAAGGTTAGTTTGCTTAGGAAAAAGTACGTGTTTGTTCATCTTCCAGAAGCTACCCAAAGCCACATACAATTTCTATCAAAACAAGGAGAGCTTTTCAATTTGTCATTTGATAAGACAGCAATACTAAATTCTATACTCCAAAAGAACTCAAGAGAATCGGAGATTGGAGAGCTTCTCATTGGCAGAAACACACATAACCTTTCCTCTTAAGGTTGTCATTCTGAATTGCCATTCAAAAGATACATTTCTCTTGTATGCCACCTTTGCATACACATAGCATATGCAATGGCCATAGCGCAATACTACCAATATGTGTTTCAGCAGCATTTCAGCCAGGATTATTAGGCAATCTCGGCAATCTCAGAAACCCAGTGTCAGTATTACAAGGAAGGATCTATTAAAAATCCACATTCCTGATCCAAGAAGAACCCATTGACTTCAGTGTGGCTTGAATAAGGTTGTTAATTCTTCAATGGCTTTTTGTAGTACTTATTGCCAGAGAGTGCAAGGGTGGAATTCAGTTGAGGGCTATCACAATGCTGAAACTTAACATGGGAATGGGCTACACTATAAGAACATTGGCGCACCACATGGACACAAGCATGGTTACCATGGAAAGGGGCTCTAAATTATCCTGCAAATGAGAGAACAGAAATCCATTTCAGTGAAGAGATAGGGACAACCTGTGATGAAAACAAACAAGATGGTAGCCCACATCAGGCAACTATCTACCTGCACAGCTCATTTATTAGGTGTTTGCCTCCATCAGCCATGTTGCCACCACCCACCAGACACCCATGCTAGGGCTCAGCCCTGAACTCTTGGCCTCTGGGACTGGGTGGTACTTTCTCCCTGTGCCACCACCTGGCCTGCTTGGGTTTGGATTTTCCCCTATAATCAGTTTTCCCTGTCTCTCCTGCTTATTTGGTAGCCATGCCTGCCTAGATTGATTGGGAGCCACAGAAAACTGGCAGAGCATCTGTTGCCAGTTCCTTGCTGCTGGCGGTCTGGCCCATATTATGGGAGTATGTTGACTCACTGCTCGGGCTGTATTCTTCTAGTCTGTTCTTGGTCCTCTGTTCTTGTTCACCTTGCCCTCCTTTCTTTTCTCCTCCTGTGCCAAGTGCTTCTCCCCCTTGTTGTGTTACTTGCCTTGTCTTACAAATGTGACTATTCTAGTTTCCTCATGGCTGTCTTACCATCTGTGTGTGTTTGGAGGGAGCAGAGAAAGTGTGTGCTGTGGCGGGTTCCCCAGAGACCTGCTGCCTGTAGCTGCTGATCACCCTGCACAGCAAGAGATCGACGCAGAGCCTGAGAGTCTGAGGGCGTTGATAGACGATCCCACTGAGAAGCGGGATCATCCAGCGCCGGCATCTGTCCCCCGGCTTCCTCTCTGCCGTGTCTGCTGTTCAGACACGGCAGAGAGTCTTTGTGCACATGCGCGCCCTCCCGCGCATGCACACAAGTCCCGGGAACCCGGAAGTGCAGCGTTAAGCCGGCACTTTGGGGATCCGCGTTGGAGGGGGCAGGATCGCCTGCCTCCTCCGACGCGGGATAACATGCAGCCGGAATGGATAGACGAGTGCAAATAAAAGCAGCTGATCCTTTGATCAGCTGCCTTTGTCTCGTCTATAAACAGCCTGAGAAACCCGAGAGCACAACTGGGAGCGTTTTGGAAGGAGGGGGGAGTGTCTGCAGCGCTTACTGGTGTGACAAGGCTACGTAATAACTTTAGAGCCTCCAGCAGTGCCGGAGGTGAGCACCGGGGGCTGCGCGCCTAAGGGCTGCGTGCGCAAAGGCATGCCCTTGTGCATGCAGCCTTAGGTGCAGGCCATGGTGGGGTGTGGTGGTATTTGCCCCAGAGCTTTGGCCCACATTTGTGCCCTTGTGGAAATCCTGTTGGTTATCCGATAGTATGGCGGTTTATGACCTACAAAGAGTCAACAAGAGGTATAGATCACCAGACCTTTCTCCTTTTGGCATGTTGCCCGACACTGAAGGTATGCCGTTTAGAGGATCAAACTGCAATGGGAGGCGAGGACTGCTCTCTATCTGGTAAAGTAGCTCCCACAGATCAACAGAATGATCCTTCGAATGGGTGCCTTATCTCAGAGAACCTTGGTAAATCTAAATTAACCTTTTCTGAGGAAAGTGATTGTCCCCGTGTATCCATGGGGAGTCTTGATTTGGACCCCTTGCATCTGGAGCATAGCAGTGATTCCCAGCTAAATATGCAATGCCACCTAATTGCTAAAACAATTGCTATGCTCTTTAAGGGTATCTCTTCTATGGAAACCTCATTACTCTGGGTTAGGGGCCAAATGACTGAAGCACTTGTCAAATTAGATCAATTGCAAGGTGGGATGGTTTCTTCAGGTGTGGGGCTGGGGGACTCTGGGGAGGACAGGGGAGTGTTTCCCTTGCTTCAAGATGTAAACTGTTTGAAGACATTAAATGATCGTGAGCAAATAATGGCTCATGATATAGTGCAATCTGGATTAAAGATGGGTCTAGTTGCTATAGATCCAGATATAGTTGGGCTATGGTGTCAGATATAACAGATAACCTCTCTGGCCTTTTACGCTTAGCAGTTAGACCTGTTGCTATTGTAAAAGTTGACTATCTATCAGAGGAGGGATATGCCTTGTTTAGGATCTATTTTAACAGGGCCCAGGTAATGAGAGAGCTATTTCGAGCAAGGAAACATCTGTTATCTCGCTGTATTTCCATTGATAGAGTTTTCATGGAGGATATACAGGGCTCTTGTAATAGAGTTTCTGTCAGTACAGCCCCTTTAGTGTTGTCTACATCCAATTCCATCCCCATTGGGCCTAATGGAGCCCCAGACCCGGCATTAGGCCAGGTTCAAAATTCTGGCAGAAGTCAGGGACATCTAAGGGAGGTGAATCAAAAGGTGGGACTCCAGTCAGTACGGCTGCCTATAGATCAGAATATGATGTCTTGCCCAGTGGAGGATCAGCTAGAGGATATGTAATCTCTACCTAGTAAGCATGAAAATGATACAAGCATACTAAAAACCATACTGGACACTACAGTAGGTAGGGATGCACCAGGGTATGATACAGTGGTTGATTATATCCATGTCTTCCTGGGTCATAATAATAATGTTGGAGGCTGTGAGAATCCCTGTGAAGAGATATTTAGACTTCTTTCTGTTACAAGCAGGAATTATTATCTCGGAAACTAGAGGTGTTATGTTCTAGGATATCAGGTGGGGCTTTATGTCCTACAGTACACAAGGATGGTGGTCTAGAAGGGAATGATCCTCTACAGGAGAAGGGGGGAAGTTCCCCAGGTGGTTGCAAGGTCGTTCTTGCACGTTGAATTGGAAGCGGATATCAAAGCTGTGGAGGGGGAAGCTTTGGAGGATCAGGGGTTTGAAAATGAACCCTCTTCTGGTGGAGATAGTGGAATGAGAAATCAAGTGGATACCAAGGTACATGAGGGGATAGCTGATTCCTGGGATGAAGCCATTCTAGACATAGGTCTCTCCCAGGCGGATAGGGTAGATTGAGGCTTCAGCTCTAGCATTTGCTGGTGATCATGCACAGAGCTTACTGGGAGGGATAATTCCCATACAGGATAGGGGTTTGAGTCAATGACGGGAGGTTAGTGACTCATGGAATGCTGGGTCATTAGAGCCCCTATCTATGGAACAGCTTGGGTATAACACTGATGGTATCTCTTCCCCTACTTTACATGAGAGAGAGAGAAAGGGATGAATTGTGGTTACAATGGACAGAATCTTGTCGGGTTTTGGTGGATGTAAATCGTCCTGCCCCACATGAGATGGAAGGGATATCTGTACTTTCTTGGAATGTGGCAGGTTGTCTGTCTAAAATAGATGATCCTGAATGGCTAAATTTTTTGAGCAAATATAATATTTTTTTACAGGAAACTTGGCTTAAAAGTGAGGAAGTTATTTCAATCCCGGGGTTTTATTGCCATTGGCAGTTGGCTACCAAAAGGGTTTTAAAAGGTTGTGCGTCTTGCAGTCTTGCTCATGGACAAATTCCCTGATGGTAGTGTAGTAAAACTCAGGAGATTCAACTTATGACATGGAACCCCAGTAGGGAAGTTGACTTTGTACTTATGAATGTTTATATTCCTCCAGTACAATCTAAATTTTTTCACTCTGACATCTGGGATAAGATTGATCTGGCCTATGATTCCTTGATAAAAGGTTCCCCAAAAGCTATTCCACTAGTAGGTGGTGATTGGAATGCCAGAATTGGGGGTGGGGATGATGGTTCTTCGGTCGGAGGGGAGGGTTTGATACCCCCTCCAAGGAAGTCCAAGGATCTCCTTATAAACAATCATGGGAGGTCCCTATTAAATTTTGTGGATTCTCACGACTTAGTCGTGCTGAATGGAAGAGGAGAAGCTGGATCTGAGGGCGATTTTACCTATGTTACTACACTTGGGTGTAGTGTGGTGGACTACTTACTTTCGGACTGTAACTATTATATGCTATTTAAGGATTTCTGGGTACTGGTGCACCCGGAAAGCAACCAACTTCCATTAGCTGTTACAGTATGTACTAAAGATATGTCCAGACAAGCAGGTAGCAGATCCCCAGAACATCCAAGGTAGGACTGTAGGTGTCGTAACAGGTGGGGTAGTGACCTGGCGGCTAAAATATTCTCAACCCTACACGAGGAGTATCTGCAGGACCTGTGTTTGCAGGTGTTGGCAGACTCTCAGGTGGATGTGGTACAATGTACTAAGATCTACAGTGATATTGTGACATATCTTGGAGCTCAAGGGCTCTTTAAAACTTCTCGTCTGAATTGTAAATCATACTCAGGCTGGTTCGACCAAGAATGTAGGGGGGCTAAGAGGTTGGCAAAAGCTAGGTGCCGTTGGGTGAGAGCTTATTTGATTTATAAACTGGTATATTTCGTTGAGAGGAGAGCATATAAGAATTTGTTAAAAGAAAAGAGAGCTCAATATAGATTGCTTTTATGGTCCAAACTTAATGTGGTGGCAGTCACAAATGATACTAGACAATTTTGGCCCCTTGGTTAGCCAAGTATTTTACGTTGATAAATAAAACTAGATCAGTACTGCAGGAGGGGTGGTGGGTGGTGGTGGGGGAAGTCTATCATTATCCCTTGGTTTAAAAATGGTGATGTATGTGACCCTGGCTCATATCGTCCTATTAGTGTCATTCCTGTAATTGGTAAGCTTTATGCTAAGGTTCTCTTGAAGCATTTGGAGTGCTGGGTCACGATGAATGCAATTATCCCAGATGTTCAATTTGGTTTCTGGAAGGGGTTCTCAGTTATTGACAAGTGTTTTCTTCTATCTCACATCATTTATAAGTATAAAAGAGTGAGATCTGGGCAATTATTTCTTGCATTTATAGATCCGTGCAAGACTTTTGATTCTGTCTCGAGGGAATTACTTTGGACTAAACTATGATGCAAGGGGATAAATGAGACCTTGTTAGCCCTTATTATACAATTGCACACGGGTAATATGGCTCGTGCTCACGTGTCTCCTTTGTCTTCCTCTATAAATTCTCTTCCCATACAGAGGGGGGTTAGACATGGAGGAATATTGGCCCCCATTTTGTTTAACATCTTTTTGGGGGATTTGATGGAATATCTGGGAAAGGAAGATGGTCACCTCCCTAAGATTAAGAACAGGTCAATATCGGCTCTGATGTACGCTGATGACATTGTGATACTGTCGCAAATCAGGAAAGGCATGATATATCAGCTGGATAAATTGAAGGAATTTTGTAAAGCTAACTTGCTTCAGCTTAACTCTAAGAAATCCCAGATCATGGTCATTGGTGGGAAGCATGAGGTGTATCAGTGGAGGTTTGGTGACGAGCCTTTACTCCAGGTAGACAATTATGTCTACCTTGGACTGAATTTTTCCAGCAATCTGAAGTGGGATAGGCATGTGAAAGAGTTGGCACTGAAAGCATCAGTAGTTTGCAGAGGTATTAATAAGTTTGCTGCTGGGTTTTTAGAGGCTTCAGTATCTCAAACCCTTAAAGTATATATGGCCAAAGTTAGAAGTTTGGTTACCTATGGGGCCGAGATATTCGATTGGACCTTGTTGCTCAAAGTTAGAAGTCGTGCAAAACAAGTTTTTGAGTGGTATCCGCAAGCACTCCCGGGGTCAGCTCTTAGAGAGGAAACTGTTCCATTTTGAATCAGATTAAAATAAAGGGTTTATGCTATTGGGTGAAACTTTGTACCCAGGAGGTTTCAAATTTAACCTCTCTCTGCTTGCAAGAAGAATTAGAGCAGAAACAGAGCCCTTTGTATCCATGGGTGAGTAAGATCATGCACCAACTGAGAGGTATAGGGCTGTCTATGGAATATTTACTCACAAAGATCGGGCTAGCATGGGAAATATTATCAAATTTAGGGTGACAGATATTGGAAAGCAAGAAGATATTGCTGCTTTGGCAGACTGGAAAGTTGCACCCAATTACAAATTGGGTACCATCAATACATGGTTTTGAGTTAGATTTGGATTTGTTTTCTAAACGTTGTATACGTAGAGCATATACACAAGTGCATATACAGCTAATTAAATCTGCTATAACTCAAGAAAGATATACAGACAGCCCTATGGAAACCATAACTGTCCATATAGTGATTCCCATTTGGAGGATGTTTTTCATATTATCCTCCCTTGCCCTTTATATGAAGAACTTAGGCAGGCTTGGTTATCCCCCCTGTGGCAAGAGTATCCCTATTTCTCTGATTATTTTTGGTTAGAGCAACTACTTACCACAAAGGATAAGGCAGTGGCATGTGCTGTCACCACCCTTGTTTATTTGGCCACCCAGAAAAGAGAGGCTCTTAGAGTCTGTAATGAAGAGAGCTTATGAGGGCATACTGCATGTGGTTGGCCTCAGTGGCTTTCTCTGCCCTTGGAAGTGGGGGAAGGTGGGAGCAGTATAATTGGATTGTTGGGAATTGCTGTGTGAATTGTATTAGTAAATTAATTGGGGTCAGTTTAAATGTTTCAGGGGACAAGCTCTGCCACGGTAACCCTGGTAGAAGAGTAAGACATTAATCTTCAGCTCTTGGATGTCTTTTTTTTCTGTAATAGCTGTGTAGGGAAAGAGGGGAATATTATGATGGTTGGATTTCATGATATTACCATTTTATTTTATTTTGTTCTATTTTATGCTTATTGTATATTGCATATATTGTATATGTTTTGTGGTTATGGCTATGGCAAAAGCTAGCCAAATAAATAAATGTATATATAAACCATCTGTGCTGTTTCTCTGTTAGCAAGTACACTTTTATCCCTTCAGACTTGATTTTAGCAACCTGTTAGCTCTTGGCGTTCCCCTTTTGGTGTCCGGCTCATGCCTTGTTCTTACTGTCTCGTTTCTTTCCTTAGCCAATGTTCTTTGTCCCCTCTATAGCAAGTGTTTACTGTTGGAAATACATTCCTTAGTTACATCTCCCCTAAGCACCTTATCCTGTTTGTTTGCTAGAAACAGCAGGAGTAGATAGTCAGATCAGGGAATCCCTCCCCCATCCACTTTGTTCTACTCCTGCTAGGACCTAATTGGTTAATCTCCTCTCCCCAGGATGTTTCTTATCTCTTTGTGTCTGAGAGAGCTTCTGCTACTTCCCTCCTGAACACACCTAGTTTTAGGACTTAGTATAGATGTAAACCTTTCCTATCCTACATGTATTTCTTAATAAAGCTACTTAAGTTTAAGTATGCTGCCTGCTTATTATTGATTAGCTACTCACACTCCTCTGTAAACTCTGCATTGGGCTAATCAATGCAATGATCTCAGTCCTTGCATTCCTATAGGGTTATGGGCCCAGGCAACCCAAAAGGCAGTGCAGAGTATAATTGAGTGCTAGCATTAATCTCAAAGGCAGAAAAGAAAAAAGAGATTTTAGTCTCTGTGACCATGGATTTTATGCTGAAGATCTCCATTCCTTAGAAGCTCACTGGAGCTACAAACTATGAAGTTTGGATCTACAATGCAAAGATAGTGCTTGGAGGACTAGGCCTAAAGAAAATGCTGGAGTCCACAAGACCTGCAGAAGCATGGGCAACACAAGAACTCTGGGATGAGAAAGATGATAAAGCCTTGGCAATCCTCTCAATGTTGGTGAGTCAGTGTTTACATGTGCATATTCATGACTAGTTAACTGCAAAGGATATGTGGGAAGCTTTGCAGAGATTGTATCAAGGGAAATAAAATATTTCAAAAATACAAATGCTTAAGACTTTGCAATATGAGAGTGGAGACTTCTCAGCTCATGTTAATGGCCTGCTTGAACTAGTCAGGAGATTGGAAAATCAAAAGATGAAATTACCAGATGAATTGATAGTGGCATTTCTGCTGAACTCTTTACCACTAACTTTTCAAACAGTCTGTCAGATAATAGAAATGCAGGATAACCTATCTTTGGATGTTGTTCAGAAACTTGAGGAATTTAATATGGCTCAAACTAATGAACAGCCAGACATCCCCTCAGAGTTTGCTTGCAAGGATGCTGAGTATAAAAACCTTTTGAAAAACACGAAGATCTGCAACAGTAAAACGTTGCTTCACTTGCAGGGAGACCACACATCTTTCATATCCATGCACAAAGCAAGAAACTGCAGAAAAACCAGTTAAGCAAGTTCCCAGCTTCTCTGAAAAGAAAAAGGCAGACAATGAGTTAGCTTTTAGCTTGATTGAGGAAAAAGCACCTCAGCTGGAAAGCATGGAAGGACAAGAAAATGAGACTGCATCACATGATTTCTTGATTGTGGAGCAACTAAAAATCTGATAAAGGACAAAGACAGATTTATTGATCTAGACAGGACCTAAAGAACTCCTATACGATTGGCTAATGGAGAGAAAGTTTATTGCCAAGGAAAAGGAAGGGCTGAACTTCTATGCAATTTGGGAGGTGGAGAGCAAGTGAAAACTTCCATTAAAGAAGCTCTAAGTCCCAGAATTGGAACATAATTTTATAAGTGTCAAGTATGCTGTACAGAAAGGTTTTGCAGTGCATTTTGAAGGGAAATATTGCAGAATTTCAAAGGAAAAGAAGCTTTTTATGCAAGGAAAGCTGGAATCAAATGGCTCGTTTAAAGTGGATTGCTTGCAACAGAGAGAGTGTGCAAATGCTGCAAGAGGTTGCAGACATAAGAACTGTGAAAGCAAATGGCATAGAAGGTTAGGCCATTATGATAGAAATGTGTTGTATGCACTTCCAGACCTAGTTAAACATTTTAAAATGAACTCATGTGCAACTAAAGATGAGAGATGTGTTTGCTGTATAAAAGGAAAGGGAGTTAGGCCTTCCCTTCCTCAGAGCAAGGAGGAAGCCACACAGCACCCCCTACAGCTCATTCATAGTGATATCTGTGGTCCTATGAAGACAAAAGCAATTGCAGCAAACCAGTATACATTGACTTTCATAGATGACTCTTCCAAATTCACGTTAACTTACTTAATTAAAGAGAAAAGTCAGGTGCTGGAGAAATTTAAGGAATATGTTGCAAGAGCCAGCAATAAGTTTGGAAGATCATCCCAGACCCTAAGGTCAGATGATGGAGGTGAATATGTTTCAAAACATGAAAGATTTTTTGAAGCAAAAAGGAATTTAACACCAGTCAACCATCCCACATACACCAGAACAAAATGGAGTAGCAGAAAGAAAAATTGCTCTCTCATAGAGATGGCGAGATGTATGCTTTTGGATGCAAATCTGCCAGATAAACACTGGGGGGAAGCAGTAATGACTGCCACATACCTGCAGAACAGGCTCCCAAACAAAGGTGCAAAAGCAACCCCTTATGAACTATGGCATGGGAACAAGCCCAGTGTGGAACACATTAGAGTGTTTGGCTCTAAAGTCTATACTTATATCCCAAAGGACCAAACTTAACACCAGATATGAAGAAGGGATACTTGTTGGCTATGCACAAGGATGCAAGGGATACAGAATAATGAACACTGACACTGGAAACCTGAAAATAAGCAGTGTGGCCTACTTTGACAAAAAAGGAAAGCACTGATCAAATGCCAGACCTAATGAGGCCAAGTTCATCAAGACAGACCACAGAACTGCAGATAAAGAAGGAAGCTACACTTGATTTGACCATGTGCGATCAACCAGAACTGAAAGGGGGCACTGATGCTGACACATACTGATACTGAAGCTGAAGCAGAACCAGAAGTGAGACATTCCAGAAGACCCAACAAAGGAGTACCAGCAGTGAGATTCTCCTACGTGACAAAAGTGGAGGAACCGTAGGAGCCCTCAACATGGCAAGATATTAAAAAAAAAAAAAAAAAAATGCCAACCAGTGAGGCATGCAAGTGGAGAGATGCTGCCAAGGAAGAAGTTGAGTCTCTTAATAAAAATAAGACATGGACACTCACAAAGCTACCTGAAAACAAAAAGGCCGTCTGATGCAAATGGGTCTTCAAAACCAAGCGTAATGCAGAAGGGGAAATCACACGTCACAAAGCGAGATTAGTGGCCAAGGGATATTCCCCCAAAATACATCGAAGACTACGATGAAACCTTTGCTCCAGTAGTAAGGCACACCACAATAAGAACACTCCTCAGCATAGCAGTTGCAAGAAAAATGGAAGTGCCGCACTTAGATGTGAAGACTGCATTCCTACATGGTGATATCAGAGGACATCTACATGCAGCAGCCACCAGGATTCAAAGAACCTGGGAAGGAGGAACTTGTGTGCAAGCTTCAAAAGGGTATCTATGGCCTAAAGCAAGCAGTGAAAGCCTGGAATGAAAAACTGAATCAATTGCTCCTTAAGGAGGGGTTCATACAGGGAGAAGCTGACCCCTGCCTACTCTCAAGGTTCAGAAATAAAAGGAGGACATACATTCAACTTGTGGATGATCTGATTGTATGCCATGAAAACAAATAAGATTGTGATGAAATTGTCAGAAATCTGAACAAGGAAATAGTAAGTGATACCTCCCAAGTCTTTCACCTCTATCTTGGAACACAAATAAAATGAGAAAAAGGTGGAAGTTTCCTTCTCAATCAAAAACAAAAGATAAAGGACATTTTAGATACCTAGGCATTTTTAGAATGCCTAGGTATGACAGAGGCTAATGAAGTGGGGACACCTATGGAAACAAATTTCCTAAGCCAGGAAGGCAACAACACGCCCCTACCAGAGGACAACCAGTACAGAACTGCAACCAGCAAAATGTTGTATGTAGCCACTGTCACAAGGCCAGACATCGCTGCTGCTGTAGGAATACTAAGCAGAAAAGTAAGTGCACTGACCCAAAAGGACTAGATAGCAGTCAAGAGAATGGCACGGTACCTGAAGGGCACAATGCATTTAAACTTAAAACTACCAGCAAGCAAGAACCCCAGATTAATGGGATATATGGATGCGGACTGGGCTGGAGACAAGACTGTCCACAAATCTGTGAGTGGAAATGTATTTTTGTATGGAGGTGGAGCAATCAGTTGGACTAACCAGAAGCAGTCATTAATTGCCCTTTCATCCACAGAAGCAGAATTTATTTCAGCCACTCAAGCATGTCAAGAGGTAGTATGGCTACACAGGCTACTAAAGGACTTTGGAATAGACAAACCAAAGCCAACTGAGATGTATGAGGACAATCAAAGCTGCATTCAGCTTACAAAAATGGAAAGGACAAAGCCAAAGTCAAAGCATATCAACAGCAAGCGTCACTATGTGTGAGAAGCGCAAGAAGGACTTGTTGAAGTGACTTATTGTCCTACATAGGAAATGATAGCAGATGTGCTGACCAAACCACTACCCAGAGACAATTTCCAGAGGCTACAAGAAGCATTGGGAATTGTCAGCAGTGCACACAAGTGATTCGGTGCAGGGGACAATGAGAAGCAGTGTTGGAAATACATTGCTTAATTACATCTTCCCTAAGCACCTTATCCTGCTTGTTTGCTAGGAACAGCAGGAGTAGAGTCAGATCAGGGAACCTCTCCCCGATCCACTTAGTTCTACTCCTGCTAGGACCTGATTGGTTAGTCTCCTCTCCCCAGGATGTTCCTTATCTTTTACTGAGAGATATTCAGAGTTTCTGCTACTTTCCTCCTGAACACACCTAGTCTTAGGACTTAGTATAGATGTAGGCCTTTCCTATCCTACATGTATTTCTTAAGTATCCTTCCTGCCTGTTTGTTAATGATTAGCTACTCACACGCCTCTGTAAATTCTACATTGGACTAATCAATGCAATGATCTCACAGTCCTTGCATTCCAACATTTACTACCCCCTCCCTACTACCTTATGCCCCTTTGTCTCCTGGTCATCTTAGCGCCTTGCTTGTCCCTTGTATACTATTGTCTTGTCCTTTCCATAGCTAGCATCTGGTTTGTTCCTTGCGTTGCTTAGTGCCTTGTCCCATAAACTCTTGTTTAGCCATTGCCTTGTCTAGCATCACTCCCCCAGCCCTGTTCATGGTTAGTGTCTAGTGCCTTGTTTTGTGCTTTTTCCCTTTCTAGTCCCCCTCTAGCATGTGTCTTTCTTCATACTTGCTGTATAATCAGTGTCTTGCTGTTTGTGTGTGCGCTCTGGTTTAGGGTAAGTTCAGGTTACCACCCGCTCTGATCTCTTCCCCTCCTGCTGACTTTTCTTGTTACCTTGTTTTGTCCTGCTAGCCTAGTAGTTTCTCCAATCTGCCTGGTTCCCTTATGCCCCCATCTTGCCCTGCTTAGTCTTGTGGCTTACCTTCCTGTACCTTGTCTCTTTTCATCCTGTGCTCCTCTGAACCTCTCTCCATTCCTAAATTGCCATGCTGGTCTTGTATGTCTATTTTTCCCAATCTTGCTCCCTAGTACTCTCATCCCAAGCTTGATTCCTTTTTGCCCTTTCCTTTTCCTCAATGATGAGCTGTATGTTCTCTGAGACAAGAAGCCTGGTTCCCTGTGCTGAGCATCCAGTCTCCCTGGCACTGGAGAACAGATGGGAGGTTTTCTTTACCTAATTGCTACCCTTCCTATCACTGCCTCACTCCTTCCCATCACTAACCCAAGCCAAACCCCAGGATCTGACAACTTGGCCCCCACTCAGTGAGGTCTTGGAGCATGTGGACCTCGCCATATAGACAAATGAGGGCTAATGTGCACCCCTATATCTGCATCCTGTCAATTAAGTTGCACACAGACAGATCTGCCAGCACCATAGAGTTGCATACGAAAAGCCTAGAATGCTCTGAGGAGTGACCACTTCTTGCCCCACTCTGCACTTTCATTGGTATGCACATAAGATCTGACTTAAAAACCAATGTGCACCAAATTAAAAAGTGTGGTGGTCCAGCTTGTCATGTCTTGCAGCACCTGTCCAATTCTTTCTCTTCCAAGCTTTTGCCTTCTCAAGAGTTACTTCCACAGCCTTTACATTGCTGTGGCCATGGCTCAGAATGACAGCTAGTCAATAATGGTAAGTAAATGAACCGGGGGGGGGCTGCATTTACACAGCTGCATGATAAATGTTTCCATTTATTGATATCGAATTGTGGGAACTTTTTTCCTCCCCTTCCCCCCCCCACCCTTTTACTGTGTTCACAGGCAACTACCAGCACCTCTACCTTTGGTGTTCCATGCCAGGCACTCTCAACCTACAAATTTCCCTTCCAGTCATGTATTACCTGGAGTAAAGGAAAGACCAAGGCTTTCATTGCTCTATGGGGGAAGCAAAGGTACAATATTCCCATGTCAAGTCACATTGGAACAAGATTATGTTCTAGGCGATCTCAGCACAAATGGCATTCCAGGGATACAACAGGGACATGAACCAGTGCTGGCGGTGGGCCAAGGACTTTTACAAGGAGATCCAGGACAACAACTTTGCCTCTGTCCATGGAAGGCAAACATCTCCCTGCTACGAGCTGCTGGACTGTCTCTTCTGCATGGATGGAGTCATCATGACATTCCAACTCTACAGCTGTGCCTTTGCCAGGGGCCAGAAGCAGGTTGATATGGCTCCTCCACTACCCATTCCTGCTGCAACTGCTCGCACTCCAACCACTCCTGTTTTTTCCTCCCTCTCCCCCCCCCTCATGGAAGCTGTGACTGCTGGCAGAGTTCCCTCTATGCTCATCCCCCACCCTAGAGCCACAAAGGGTCAATGAGGACATGAGCACTGTGACAGTCTACTCCGTCTTAAGAGCTAGTCTCTGATATGGCTCCCATTAATTGCCCCTATACAGTTCAGAAAACCCCTCCCTCTGGAAACACTCCACCTCCACAGGATTGGCCAACTGCACCTCCCAGTCCAGCAGCACTTCCGCAATCGCCTTTCAAACTTCGACAAGGATGGCTCCCACCATGGAGATTCCAAAGTCAAATTGCTGAGCAACAGAATAGTAGGAGACTGGAGTGGAAACCGGTGAGCTTTCATATGGCAATGGCCATGCATTTCTCCACTAGGATGGGCAACTGCATCACCATGCTATTTCTCCAGTCACAGCCTGAGGATCTTGGCTATCTGAAGGATGAGGTGATGGGGCACCCTAAAGTTAAAGATGCACTTGGTATCTCACCAAGAGGACATCACCACCAGTCTGTGCTCTTCTCCTTGACCCATGCAAGCCTCTTAGTGGGTATAGCCATGCTCAGGGCATTGGTGACTGAAGTTATATCTCCTGACCAGTACCTCTCAGCATGCATCTGTTCCACTTCCAGGGCTTCAGTCTTCCCCAGAGTGGCCTGTTCCTTCTGGATGAAGGCAAGTAAGTGCACAGCACTGACATAGGAACCACCTCCATGATGTGGTGTGCCCCACTACCATGGCCACAGACTGAGAGCCCATCCTTGCCTTGCAATAGCATCGAGCCAATGACAGACGAAGGTTTGGATCTGCTGGATCACTCACAGGTCCTGCCCAGTAGCAGTAATCAAAACATGGAGCACAAGAAGATTTGGGCACACCAATGAATCAACTGACAGGTGCTGTGTTGGGAGAAGTCCTTTCAAAGTGACATGACCTGACATGGATGCAGTGGTCTGGACTGGACTCTGTCACTTTGAGAGGCCACTTTCCCACCACATGGCACACCTTAGGTGGGGGGGAACCTTGGCAGTCCTATCAAAATGACAGGACATGACCCAGCCACAGCAGCTGGATCCTGTCACTTTGAAAGGCCGCTTCCCCTCCTACAGTGCACCTTGGCTGAGAGGTGCTGTAAAGGGGACAGTGCCAGCCAGCCTTTGCAACTAACAAGTCCTGGCTGAAGCATTGCAGAGCTGGGCTCTGCAGCACTACCGGATGGGGTCTGTCTGTTTTTCTGGGTAATGCACAAATTGTGGGGCATGGGTGACCCAAATGGTCCTCAGGTAGCCTGTTGGGTACTCAATGGATGCCTGAAAATGTGGGCATTACCCACGGGTACTACTTTTAGTATCCATTGAAACTCTAGATCACAGGACCAATTGCATGCCCAGCTATTGGCTGCAAGTTGTTTGCCAGGAAAAGCCAAATGGCTTTTGCTGTGGATGTTGTGGTCACCTAGGGTTTGGGGCACAGAGAAGTTAGTGACAGATACCCTGGTCTTTGCTGATATTTGAGTGATGCCTGATGTACAGAGAACTGTCAAACTCATTCTGTGAGGCTAGCTATGCACTCGTATGCTGGCACATGCACACAGTAGGCTTCCATGTATGCATGATGGAGAGCAGGCACTGTGCAACCCTGCTGTAATTCAAAGTTCAACAACATGGAAGAATGGGATGAGATCAAGACTGTAATTTTTCTGAATGTTTGCACACTTCCAGAAGTAAGGAATTCACTAATGGAGGCTGGACCTTCCCTGCCATTTTTCCTCCTCATTGCCCTGATAGAAGCAAGGGGATACCTACAGGGTCACCAGGAACACCTTGAGCGGATGGTGAAACAACTGGGTCGGTGTACTTGAAATGTAAACCTACTGATGGAGAGCTTCTTTCCCTATATGAGTTTTGGACACTCTCAGAAGTGCAGAGGGCCCTGGTGAGCAGGGATGTTTTGCAGTCTAATGGTGATGCAGAAGATGCCCGAGAGGGGGGTACAAGAGGTGCAGTGTTTGAGTGGGGGGCAGAGGATTATGCAAACTGGGAAGGATTTCCAGCCCCATGTTGGGCAAGACCTCACTAAAACTGTGGGCTAACTGCCAGTGAGCTGTGAGCCATGGATGTAAGAAACCAGGCTGAGAACACGGAAAGACTGATTGCTTGGACTTGGGTGGAAGCAACCGCTCTTACCAGGGTGGGTGGGTGTGCTTGCTATGGCACCCCCATTGACACACTGAACAGAGTGGGAGTTGAATGAGGTGGGGAGAGTGTGTGCCGTGGCTGGATCCCCGGAGACCTGCTGCCTTGCTGTTACCTTTGTGGACCATTTGACACCCCTGCTGTATGGGTGGAAGGAGCTGCTTTGAGCGGCACAGCTGTGAGCAATCCTGACAGAGGTGGTGTGTCCCGAGAGGAAATTGACCAAGCTACAAAGGAACCGGGAGCCTTCGGCAGCACCGGAGGCATGCGCCTAAGGTCTGCGTGCGCAAGGGCACGCCCTTGTGGCTGCGGCCTTAGGCGCAGGCCATGGTAAGGCACGAGTTTCTGTCTTTTGGGATCTTGCTATAGAATCTCATTGGGTGATTGATAGGTTGCCCACTCGCCTGTATGGTAGGCTGTGGTGGAGGACAGCCTATGAAGAGACTCAGATCTCCAGAACTCTCCCCTTCAATAAAGGGCTCAATACATAAGACAAGCCGTCGGGAGAATAAGTCTGAAAGGGAGGGTGAGTCGTCGCCCCCGTTATCTGTGTCAACTTGTATTGAGCAACGGAAAGAAGTTTTGAGTGGACTCTGCCCCCAGGTACTTCTCACTAACCCCATGGCAACTAACTTGATGGAGGGAGAGGGCAGTTGTTCCATAAAAGGGTTTAATAGTTCGGGCTTTTCTCAGCTGGATCAAGAAAATGACTCCCAGTCTCAATTTAATATGCAATGTCATTTAATTGCAAAGACAATTGCCATGCTTTTTGATAGCATTACCTCCATGGAAAATTCTTTACTTTGGGTTAGGGGTCAAATGTCGGAAGCATTAACAAAACTTGATCAATTGCAAAATAGGCTGGGGTTATCTCAGGTAGGTGGAGTTTCTCGGGGTTGTGAGGGGGGAGAGAATTATATGTCCCACCAATGTGAACTGGTGCAGTCAAGGATAAATAAGGATATAGATGGACAAGACAATGCTGCAGATTTCTATGACAGAAATGCAGTTTTTATCAAGGATAGGTCAAGCCGATATAGATCTCGCTTCAATTGGGATACGGCTTCTGATATAGCTTCCTCTATAACTAGTCTACTTCGCCTTGTGGTTAAACCTTCTGATATAGAAAGAATAGAATATCTGACAAAGGCGAGAGTTCATAGCTGCTTAAGGGTCCATTTTGTGAGGGCTAAGGTGGTAAATCTCTCTCGGGCAAGGAAGCATTTACTGTCTTGTCAGATTTCAATAGATAGTTATTTTAAGGAAACCTCAATCGCCTCATAGAAGAATATCGCTGGAGGAAGTTCCCCCAGGACTATCTGCCCCAAATGCTATTCCAATTAGGCCCCGTAGATCTTTTTGTTCAGGGACCAGTCTGGCTAGCAATATGGGAAATAAGCTGAGACTCTCTAGTGAGAGACTACAGGTGGGATTGAAGATGACAGAGTTGTCAAAAAAAGAATTACTAAGGAATAGAGAGGAGGTTGGCTTGCCAGAGGAGCAGCCCCAGGAAATGGAGGTTGTGTCTAGTGGAAAGGGAGGAAACTCGGCAGTTATAGAAACGATAGAGGAAGTGCCTGTGGTAGGCTATGGAAGTGTACTGGAGTCTATTTGGGGATTTTTGGGAAACAGTAAGGAGGGAGAGTGTGAAGATCTTGGTGAGGGATTGCTTAATGTTCTTTCAGTAGAAGAAAAGGATATATTATCACAAAAATTGAAGGTATTATATGCAAGGATTGCTGGTGGGGTACCATGTTAGGAAGGAAATGAGGATAAGGAGGGGGATGTAGCGGGAAGAGGTGATCTTCAACACGAGGAGGGCGTGGTTCTCCAGGAAATTAATAGGTTTCCCTTGTGTACCGGAGTATCCAGGAATGGAAATTTAGCAAACCAGGGGCTGGTTTGTGTTCAGGTTCCTGATGAAATCTGTGTAACTATGACCCGGGAGGCTGCCAAGGGACATGACGAGCCATATACACTGTTGGCTGTTTCTAATATAAGCCTCTCCCAAGCAGATAAGGTGCTTATACTACTGATCAGGCACGGTCTGTGTTGAGAGAGGAGCATGATGCAGGTTTGACTTTATGACGGATGGGAGATGTGTCACAAATGATTGTGGTTAGTGAGTCTGCGTGTAAAGAAGTATCTGGGTATAACAATGAGGGATTCCTACTACCCCCTGTTGGGTTGGAGGAGAAGAAATATGTGTTACCAAAAGGGGTGGGATCCAGTGGTGTAGCTGGAAAAGTTAACTGTTCAGTAACCCACAAGATGAAGGGAATTTCTGTTTTGTCTTGGAACATGATGGGTTGTTCATCTAAACTTAATGATTTAGAATGGTTGTCCTTTGTGCATAAGTATGATCTGGTGCTGCTCCAG
>QEPC01015110.1:235145-310782 GCA_003113815.1 Sphenodon punctatus | reverse complement strand
CGCTGCAATGGCTGCTGGGGGCTTCTGGGGGCAGGCGTGCACCTTTGGCTTGTGGCTGTGGGGTGGAGCCCTGCTCACCTGGAGGGGATGAGCGCTGCAATGGCTGCTGGGGGCGGAGCCCTGCTCACCTGGAGGGAATGAGCGCTGCAATGGCTGCTGGGGGCTTCTGGGGGTGGAGCCCTGCTCAGCTGGAGGGGATGAGTGCTGCAATGGCTGCTGGGGGCTTCTGGGGGCGGGCGTGCACCTGTGGCTGTGGGGTGGAGCCCTGCTCACCTGGAGGGGATGAGCGCTGCATCTGGAAACCTACTTCCCAGCAAAAATCAAGAGTTCCAACTTATGAGATGGAACTTGGGTAAGGATGTTGTTTTAGTCATTATGAACATATATATCCCTCCAGTGCAGTCAAAGTTCTTTAATCCGGATATATGGGAAAGGTTAGATTCTGCATATGCTTCCTTGATGGAGGGTTCACCTAAGGCTATCCCCCTGATAGGGGGTGATATGAATGCTAGGATTAGGGGAGGCGGATGTGATTCGTCTATGGGTGAGATGAGTTTGGTGGAGATATTACCACCGAGGAGGTCTAAGGACCTCCTGGTTAATGAACATGGGAAAGCTTTTTTGGATTTTGTGGCCTCTTGTGGCCTTGTGTAGCTGAATGGAAGAGGTGAGACTGGAACTGAGGGAGATTTTACTTGTTACACCTTTGGGGCGTAATGTGGTTGATTACGTGCTTATGGATGAAAGTCACTATTTACTCTTTAGTGATTTTCAGGTAGTGGTGTGACCAGAAAGCGATCATTTACCATGATCTGTAAAAGTGAATATTGAAGATATGTCTAGGCAAGCCGGTAGTAGGACAGCCAAGGGTATACAGGATAGACGGTGTCGTAGTAGATGGAGTAGTAGTTTGGAGATAAAGATATTCTCCGTGCTTCATGAGAAGTACTTGTTGCACCTGCGTAACTTAATCCTGTTAGAAACCCAGGAGGATGTGGAGAAATGTATAGTGGTCTACAACTCTATAGTGGCATATCTAGGCATGCAAGGACTGTACACTATCTCCCACCCCTATTGTAAATCTTATGTAGGTTGGTTTGATCAAGAATGTAAGCAGGCTAAAAAGAGTTTGGCCATTGCTAGGTGTTGTTGGGTGAGAAATTACCAAATGACCTACAAATTGCAATATTTGGCCCAGAGGAAATTGTATGGAAATCTGATTAAAGCGAAGAAGACCTCATATAGACTCCTCCTATGAGCTAAACTAAACACTGCAGTAAGTACAAATGATTCAAGGAGTTTCTGGCAAATTATTAGGGGAGGTCTGAAGAAGGCCCCCATTTCTTCAGATGTTCATATTCAGGAGGATAATTGGTTAAATTACTTTGGGGAGTTGTATAGGATTAGAAGGTCTGAGATTGGCTCCCTGGCAGAGGACTTGGTAGTTGTGGGGGTAGAGGGCCACAGGGATAGGGACTTTCAGGAAACTGTCACAGTAGAGGAACTTCAGGATCTGATAGGTGATTTGGCTAAAGGTAAAGCTCCCGGAGGAGACTGGATAGTCTCCGAAGTACTTCTTCTATGTCCCTCATGGTGGGCTCCATGGTTAGTCAAGTTCTTTACTTTGATTAACAAGTCTGGTGTAATACCCTTCGATTGGGGTGAGCCTATAATCATTCCCTTGTTTAAAAAAGGTGACGTATGAAATCCTGACTCATATCGCCCCATTAGTTTATTACCGGTAATTGGAAAGCTCGATGCTAAAGCTCATTTGAAGCGGTTAGAGATTTGGGTTTTGAAGAACAAAATTGTCCCTGATGTCCAGTTTGGTTTCAAGAAGGGGTATTCAGTAATGGATAACTGTTTTATCCTATCCCATATTATGTATAAATATAGGGTTGTGAGATCTGGACAATTATTTCTTGCTTTCATAGACTTACGCAAGGCGTTTGACTCTATTTCAAGGGATATATTATGGAAGATTTGTTTATCCCTTTTTGTTGCAGTTTCTCTGTTGGAACTTATAATTAAACTACATACTGGTAATTCAGCTCGTATTCGAATATCTCCTGGGGCTACATCTGTTAAATCAATACCCATACAAAGGGGGGTAAGGCAAGGTGGCATTATGGCTCCTATTCTCTTTAATATTTTCCTTAGTGATCTTATGGATTTCTTGGAAGGGGAAGAAGGGCACCCTCCTAAAATTAAAAATAGGTCAATTCCGGCATTATTATATTCCAATGGTTTAGTTATATTATCACAAACTAGAAAAGGCATGCTGCTGAGACAATACTGTAAAAGCAATTTGCTTCAAGTGATTGTTAGGAAATCCCAGGTTATGGTTATAGGTGGGAAACGTAAGGTATATACATGGAAGTTCGGGGATGAGTCTTTGCTTCAGGTAAACTATGTTTACCTGGGTGTGAACTTTACTAACAACCTAAAATGGGACAGGCATGTAACTGGGTTGGTTTGGAAAGCTGTAGAAGCCTCAAGAGAGATTACCCGGGTTGCCCTGGGATCCCTTGAGGCACCGGTATCAGAAATTTTGAATATCTATAATGCTAAGGTTGGAAGCATTATTACGTATGGGGCAGAGATTTTTGATGAGAAATGTTGTATGAAACTTGAAGTTGTACAAAATAAATTCTTACGGGGAATCTTGGGTGCGCTTCAAGCAGTTCCTGGCCCAGTTTTAAGGGCAGAAACTGGTATATGCTCAATCTCAAATCGTAATAAATTAAAAGGTTTAAGGTATTGGGCTAAGCTTTGTACACGGGAAGCTTACAGTCTAACTCTCTTTGTCTTCAAAAGGAATTAGAACAGAACTTGAGCCCATTGTATCCTTGGATAAGCAAGATCATGTTGCAATTGAGAAGTATAGGGCTCCCAATGGAATTTATATTTATGAATGATTGGCAAAGTCTAGGAAATCAAAATTAAGAACGACTGATATCGGTAGGCAAGTAGGCTGCATTGGCTGATTGGAAAGCCGCTCCTAATTATCAGTATATTAAACAAGTTTATGGTTTTGAACCTTACCTAGATTGGCTTTCAAAAAGATGTTTACGAAGAGCTTATACACAAGCTCGGTTACAGCTAATTAAATCAGCTGTTCTTCAAGGAAGATATTCCAACCAGCCGTATGCTAATCGAAACTGTTTATGCAGCGATGCCTTGCTGGAAGATATCTCATTTTTTTTCTACTGGCCATTATATGAAGATCTCAGGCAGGCCTGGTTAAGCCCTTTGTGGCAGGCATGCCCTTTTTTGTCGGACTCTGTTCACCTCCGAACACTGCTTACTACATCGGATAAGACAGTGGCTCATGCGGTTGCTACTTTTGTGCATCTTGCTTCCCTAATAAGGGAGGCAGTGAGAAAGGAAATGATAGAAATGTCAAGAGGGGAATGAGATCTGGTTAGCTTAAGATCCTGTAACCTATATAAATTTTCAATATATGGTTTGTTGGTTATGGATGAGCATGTTGACCTGATTTACCTGGGGGAATATATTTCTTTCGCCCAAATGGGTGTGGATCAGTTTCCTCTATTTTGTCTGGGGAATATGATCGCTCATGGTTTTTTCCTGTATTGGATATGGGGTTGTATGTTGAATGGTAGTCTGGTATAATAATTCTTATATTAATGGAATAAACTGTTATGTTTTATATTATAAATCCTCTTTTATTTTGTTGTGTTCTTCTTGTACTTGATATTATTATTTTACATTTAATGTGTGTGTTTTGTTTTGACTATAGCGAGAGCTAGTCGAATAAATGTAAAAAAGTTTAAAAAAAGATTGCTTGGACTCATTGCTTTCACTTCAAATTTTTACTTTCACTTTCAATTTTCACTGAAGGCACTGAATAAAGTATGATTTGTTCAATCATCTCAGCATTATGTGCATAGCAAAAGGTTACTTCCAGCTGCCATATGTAAGATGTACTGGCAGATGTAAACCCAGATATGCACCTCTGTGGGTGGGCAGGGATAGCAGGCACTGGACCACCTCCTGGAGTCATTATAGTACAAAAGAAAGGATCAGCTGGTACAGTTTTTTTCCCCATAATTTACTATGGCTGTAAGTCACAACCAGATATAGGATACTGGTGAGGGGTGTTGGTGGGCAAATGGGTAGGGAAGAACAACTGCTTCTGTATTAGGTTTCTCTCGCTAAACCTGGGAGTGAAGGCTGCCCTGACACACATTAGGTGTTGCCCATTTATTAGGATCTACATGCACCAAACCCAAATTCCAGCAGGCTATTGTCTTGCTTGTTGCACAATAATGACAATGGGTGTTATCAAGGGTGGTAAGCGCTTTCCAGTCCATTGACTGGAATAGTCAATATAGGGCATTCCCTTGTCTAACTCTCAGCCTTAGTCTTTCCTCATTCCATTTGCATAGCTGTTAACAATTTGGGCTCTTTGTTAGTGTAGAGAATATTACCCTCTGTCTGTCCCATTCTTATGTAAACTAATATAAATCCGTGGCTGATTTAAGTTCTCTGCTTTTTCTTATTTAAATTGCAATATAACTGTAAAGTCAAAGTTAATTTTACAACATAGCCACTTGAACAAGATTAAAAGGCAAAAACAGTAAATAAAATCAAACCAGTTGTGCATATTTTCAAACAATAAAACTGAAATATCAGAATATTGCATATTGATTGTACACTTAAATTAAACCAGCTTTTTCTTTCTTTGCTTTCTCCATATAACCTTCACTCAGCCTCTGAACACACAAAACATTGCTATTATGAGAACTGCAATCCTCTAATAAAAGTAAGCTAACTTATTAACTACAACCGCGGGTATTTTCAGACATTATGATCCCATGCCCAACCACGGTAAATGCTCACATGGTGAGCAAGGGACTGTAATGTCTGTTGGCCTGACAAGAGATTCCCACCAGATGTTCACCCCTGTGAATCACAGACGGGAATCTCTTTGACCATGCAAACTGTGGTCCTGCCTGGACCATTGCCGTTTGCATGGTCAGAGAGACTCCCACCCATGATTCACGGGGGTGAACACCCAGCAGGAAGCTCACGTTCGGGCCAACAGACGTGATGTTCCCATACTCAACCATGGGGAATTCACCGTGGCTGAGTGTGAGATCGTAACGTCTGTCCCCTGATCACAGCCTGGAATCAGCGGCTGTGCCCACTGCTGACTCCAGGCTGTGGTCAATGCCCCAGGGGGTGGGTGGTGTCGGTGAATTGGCCACGGTGCCCGCCCATCTCCCAGAGGGCAGGCGGCCTAGGGAGTGTGGGGAGGTGGGGCTGTGCAGCCACATGTTGAGCCATGCAGCCCTGCCTCCTCCCCCCAATTCCCCGCCAGGATCAGCTAGCATGTCTGTTGGCCATGCCGTTTTGATCCCGGTGGGGGATCAATAGGTGATTCTGTAATGGGGCCAATACTGGCCTCGTCACGTCTGAAAGTACCCAGCGATGTATTAAGCAATATTTTGGCAGTTTGTAAGCAGCCAAGTCTCATGTTCACTCCCACTGTAAATAATGTGTCAAATCAATTTAATGCAATAGGATAGGCTTTTAAATATTAGTTCATGCATCCAATAAAATCACCTTTTCTAGCAACTATTCTTTAGCATAGTTGGATTCCCCCCTGACATAAACTTATTTTATTACATACAGGAGGAAAAACTTTACCATTAAGAACTGGTAATTCAGTTTATTACAAAGGGGGGTGGGGGGGGGAATAGCCTATTATCACGCATGGCTCTCACCATCTTCCACACAAGACCGAGTAAAAAAAATAATGGATCATTTTCCTTTGCAGAATAAATACAGATTATTTTTTATTTTTAAAAAACTAGTAATTCTTATTATAAGGAAATACTGACCCATTAATTTTACACATCTTGCCATCCGTGGGAGAAAATGAGTCCAATGTAGGAATATTAAGTGTCAGCAAGCCATTATAATACTTTTCTTATGCCATATCTTTATTGCTTTAAATCTGATCTTTTTATCTTCTCTCCAAGTAGCAATAATTATAAAGTGAAATAAAACCATACAACTTGGAAGTTTCCTTAGCATATAAATTAGGATGGGGTAAGATTTCTTGATTATTACTTCATTGGGACTGTTTAGTAATAATTGAGCAAATCAAATTTATTGTCAAGCAGTCATTAGTGGTTGGTAAATTACATGAGATCTAGAAAACCAGGTTAGCTTTGATATTAAGAAAAGGTAATTCCATTTATTTGAGGAGAATAAAGGCCCATTGTTTTCACATGCTATCTACACATTGCCCTTTTAAATTATGTGAGGCAAATTTGAAATCAAAGGGTAATTTCACATGTTATGAAATTGTCTTTCATCACAGTGGATCCCGTATGGTGGCAGCGAGTCCATGAACATCTGTTTGCTCCTGGCCAGATGTTCACCACAGTGAACACCTGGCCGGGACCAAATTGACCATGGTTCTGGAGGTGAGGCTGACCTCCTCTCCAGAATCATGGTTGGCTTCACTGTGATGGGTCAAAAGTAACATCAGTTACCTTGGCCCATTATGGATTGTGGCCCCAACGATGGTACAGGATCGGGCACAGCGGCTGCATTGGCCATTGTGCCCGCCCATCTCCCCCAGGGTGGGTGGCCGTGGGAGTGAGGGGGGATTGCGCCGTGCAGCCCCACCCCCTCGGAGATTCCCCAGCATGATGGAGTCGTCTCATCTAAAAGATGGCCGGCTTCATCACAGACCAGGATCTGAGAGAGAACCCGGTCCAGGATTCAACATGGTGGGCCAAATGGCCTGTCATGTCTGAAATTACCCTAAGAAGCTGTTGATGTTCCCAGACTTGACGACAAAACACCAGAATGGCAGAAATCTCTTAATATGCATTTAATATTCTTAGCAACACACACAGTCAATGGTAGGTGTGAGTTATTGAAATATTATATACATATTGATACATATATTGCAGGGATGGGAAACCTTTTCTGTCCTGGGGGTCACACTGAATATTAGTATGAGCTTTGAGGGCCACATAGAGGTTGGGCACAGGGGTTGTTTAATGGGTTTATTCAAGAAAAGGAGGGCCAAGATTATTATTATAATCATCTGGGTAGCACCAGCTGTGTACCTGGCACTTTACAGAACAATAAGAATGATGCGGTCCTTGCCTATGGCTTACAATGTAATGGACACGGAGCGGGGAAACAAGGAGATGGGACATAGGAAGAGACAAGGGATAAATAACATTTACGCAGATGCGAGGTCTCAGGTGCACATGCTTGGCTTGGGTGCAGTTAGGCAGGAGTCTGAGGGAAGGGCAGACAGTAAAAATTGAAAGGAAAGGTGGCGATGAAGAGGTGGGTTTTGAGGAGGGAGCTGAAGGTGTGGCAGGAGGGGGCAAGGTGGATGTGGGCAGGGAGGGATTTCCAAGCATGGGGGGCAGCAAGGGAGAAGGGACGAAGGCGGTTAGGGGAGACGAAAGAGAGTGAGGGAGGGGACAGAGGAGGAGCGGAGAGTTCGTGTAGGAGTGTGTAAGGAGACTAGGGCTGAGAGGTAAGGGGAGTCAGGTTATGAAGGCATTTATAAGTGAATATCACGCGTTTGTGAAGGATATGTTTAGGAAGGGGGAGCCAGTGAAGAGAGGAGAGGCTGCACCTGGTCGAAGGGTCATCCACTCAGCCTGTCGCTAGCGGCGGAGTTTTGGATGGGGGGGGGGGGAGACAGGTGAGAGCGGGGGAGGCCAGTAATGAGGAGGTTGCAGTAGTCAAGGCGACAGATGACCATAGCGTGAACAAGGATTTTGGCTGAGGAGACAGAGAAAGGGTCAAATCCATGCAATGTTGTGGAGGGCAAAGCGACAGGACTTGGCAACAGAGTCGATGTAAGGTTTAAAGGAAAGGTGAGTATTGAAGACGAAGCCCAAGCTACGGACTTGGAAAACAGGGTGGATGGTGACCCTGTTAATAAGGATGGACAGGGAAGAGGGAGAGGAAGGGTAGGGAGGAAAGATAAGGAGCTCCGTCTTAGCCATGTTGAGCTTGAGCTGACGTTGGGACATCCAGGCGGAGATATCGGAGAGACAGTTGATGAGGCGCGCTTGGACAGAAGGAGGGGCGGGGGGTGGAGAGAGAGTTTAGTGTCATCAGCATAGAGGTGATATTGGAAACTGTGGAAGGCAATGAGTTTTCTAAGGGACAGAGTGTAGATAGTAATGATGGGCGAACGCGGTTCAGGAGTTCGGACCGAACTTGCTCTATTTGGTCGACCGAACCAAACTTGAATTTCAAACTGGACCAAATTTCCGAACTCGGTTCTGTTCGCCCATCCCTAGTGGCAACACGCACAAAAAACCTGGTTTTGAATGGCTGAAATTAGTTTGGATGTTCAGTATTCGAACGAATTTGGTTTGTTCGGTCGACCAAACCAAATTTCCAAACTTGAATTTCCAGCCGAATTGAACCGAATTTCCAAACTCTGTTCTGTTTGCCCATCCCTAGTAGATAGAGAAGAGGAGAGGGCCCAGGACAGAGCCTTGGGGAACCCTAACTGAGGGGGAGGGAGGAAGAGTTGGAGTTGGGAAGAGACACATTAAAGGAGCAGTCAGAGAGGAAGGAGGATCATGGATCTGCACCTTGAATCTGTCCCCTACCTTTGTGTGCACACCTTCCTCTCTATTCCATTATCATGAGCTCAGTTTTTTAGTGCTTGGGAGTAGAGAATGGATCCAGGGGCCACATCCTGGCCCTGGAAAGGGGCCACATAAAAATTTGCTGAGGGCTGCATTTGGCCCCTGGGCCTGAGGTTCCCCAGTGAGAGGAAAGAACTGACACTGTGAGGTATGAATCATACACAAAATTACTATCCATACTAATCACACGTCTAGTCTCTGGGAATGGGTCCGATTTCGAACCCCTCTCGCAGTTTTTGGATTCATTGCTCAAACCCTTTGTTCCATTGCTTTCATCCCACATCTGGGATTTCCTTAACATCCTCAATGACATGGATTGGCAGGCGATTACAGGGGACATGCTTTTTGCAACCATGGACGTTACACCCCTGTATACCAACATCCCTCAAGAAGCTGCCCTTGAGGTAATTGAAGAAATCCTCAATAGGAGGGATATTCTTCATCCAAGCAAAACTTTTCTATGCCAATTGGCAGAACTGGTTCTTACTCAGTTACTTTGAGTATGATGGACAGCTTTATTTACAGATTAAAGGCATAACCACGGGCTGTACTGTGGCCCCTGATGTTGCCAATCTGCTCATGGGTATATCTATAATAGAGACTCCCACCCTTTTTTGGACCACATGCTTTATAAAAGGTACATTGATGATCTGTTTTTCTCATGGCTGGGCCCTCAGGAAGCTTTATTCCAGTTCCATCAACACTTAAATAGCTGCATTTTGAATATCAAATTTGATTTAAAGTTTGATTCCTCTACAATTTATTTCCTTGATATTAGGTTGGATTTCAGAATGGGGAGTATATTTACCTCAACATAGAGGAAAGACCAGACAGGGCTAGCCTCCCAGGGCATTTGGGGTGCTGACCCCCAAGTGCCCCGCCAGGTGCCGCACCCCCACTCGTGGGGGAAAAAAACAAACAAAAAACCTCGCTGCTGCTTCCCAGTGCCGCAGCAGCCTCTGCCTTGCCTTTGCTTCAGAGCGGAGGCTGCTGCAGCGCTGTTGTCAGTTTCAGTGAAACTGAAACTGAAATAAATTGTTTCTGAAGCAAAGGCAAGGCAGAGGCTGCTGTGGATGTTAGCTGACTTCTGGGATCCACTCCAGAGGAGTGGGTCCTAGAAGGCTCAAAATGCTAAGCCCAACTATGTTTTACAATGGAAAACGCGGTTTGGGCAACTGAGCGCTCAGCCCGGCTGAACTCCACTCTACACAGCACGTATAGGATGTGCTGTGGAGGGAGGAGCTAGGGCTTCCATTGTGCACAATGGGCGCAAGGAAAACTCTCACCAGGGCGCTTGTTGAAAGCGCCCTGGCGCGATGCCTTGGGCCGGGGGCCTGAGGCAGGGAGCAGTGTGCATGCACGCTGGTCCCTGTCTCACATGCTCAAAGAAGACCATGGATGGCTGCCGCTTCCTCTCCCAGCCCCAGGTAAGAATAGATTCCTTCCTAATCCTAGCTCCCTCACACACACACACCCAAGGCTGTTTCCCACTGGGGGGGAACAGCCTGGGGGATTGTGGGGTGGGAAACAGCCTTGGGTGGGTGCAGGGTGACTTGGGGGGTGTGGGGTGGGAAACAGCCTTGGGGGGTGCAGGAGGAGGATTCCCCCCCCAAGGCACCACACACACACCCCAGGCTGTTTCCCACTGTGGGGTGGGAAACAGCCTGGGGGTGTGTGTGGGTGGAGGATTCTCACCCCACACCCCCAAGGCACCCCACACCCCCTCCAGGCTCTTTCCCAGTGGGAAACAGCCTGTGGGGGTGCAGGGTGGGAAACAGCCTGTGGGGTGCAGGAGGATTCCCATCTTGCACCCCCAAGTCATCACACCCCAAGGCTGTTTCCCACCCCTTCACAATGCTTGAAATGTTGTGCTTGTGGGCTTATACTTTATTTATTTTAAACCTGTGTGCATGTAGATTGTGTTTTCTGATGTTAAACCTGGGAACTCATTGCTGCTGTGTTTTGCCAGTGTGTTCTGTGTTTCCCTGCGTTTTGGGTTTTAAGCTTGATGCGCATATACACTGTGTTTTCTTCCATCCGATGTTAACCATGGGAACTCCTTGCTACTGCGTTATGCCATGCCACTGGCTCACCATCCCCCTGGCTCCACCCACTGTCCCCCTGGCTCCACCCACTGTCTCTCCAACCCAGTCAGGCCAGCCTTACTGCCTCTCCAAACTCAAAACCCACCAGCTGCCCCTGGGAAAGACACAGATGTTAATTCTTCATTGCACTACACAAGTCACCAGCCAGTGCATTTGAAGAATAACCTACCATATAGCCACCTTATTCGGATCAGGAGGAATTGTAACAACGACGTTACTTTTATACAACGAGCTAATGAGTGTATGCATAATCTCAGGAAACGTGACTACCCAGAAAAGATCCTTTTTAAAATGTTTTTTTCAGGCCCGGGGGTGGCTCAGAGAACTTCTACTGCTCCCACAAAAAAGACCACCGTGTGCAAGGGTGGTTTGTCCCATTATATGTGGACTTGGATCAGGACTTGTACACAAGGCTGTCCTTAGCCACTGGTATCTGGTCCAAGAAATTCCTGGGTGTGAGAGAAAACCGCTCTTTGCATATAAAAAAACCAAATCCCTGAGGGATTTTCTAGTCAGGGCTAAAATCAGCATCCCCTGTCAGTCATTGCAGTGTCTTCATTAACAACTCCCCAGGGCCATTTCAAATGTGGAGACTGCACAGTTTGTCAACATGGCCTCTCCATTAAAGAATTTACTAATCCCAGCACAGGGGCCAAATATGTACTCCACCATTTTTCCACATGTCGGACCAAGTCAGTTGTGTACATTATTTTATGCCCCTGTGGCCTCCTATATGTGGGGTATACATTGCGACAGGTCAGGATTAGAATTCAGGAATACTGTGGGAACATTAGAAGACAAGTTCTAAAAGAACCGCTAGTATCCCATTTCCTTGAATTCCAGCACAGAGTTGGGGATCTTAGGTTCTTATGCATAGAAGTAGTGCCGGATGGCGAACAGAATCTGGCACTAACTCAAAGGAGGGAGGTCTATTGGATCTTTAGGCTTGGGAGTCTTCATCCACATGGTCTCAATGACAGTAATTATTGGTCAGTTTACCTTTAGATAACAAGGAAATAAAGCAATTGCAAGGCTCATTTGCCATGGTGTGTGTGGTTTTCAGGTGTCTCTTATTACCCAATGGGTTTGTTTTGTAATTGGATAAGTATGTTTCCACAGCATGGATTATGTCCTGGCATTACTTTCAGCTGTAGCCGATTATCATGTATTGGAGATTAGCACAGGAACAGGTTTTCTATATAACACAAGGTATAGTTTGCTATGCGCAGTTGCATTGTCAAGTCTTCAAAGTGACAGATACGGCATCAGCCTCTGTAACCTAGACCTGCAAATATACTTTAATTTGGTGGTGAGTTTTACCATTTGTGACTATGAGTCTTTGAAAGGCATTTATTTCCAGCATGCCATGTTATTGACATAATGGGCAGGCTTCCATTACACTGCTTTTTTATCATTTGCATTCCAGCATTTATTCAGATTTGGCAGTTACCATCAACCAGTTGGTGAGTGACATATATGGACCATGCGGGAGATCTGGATGTTGGCATAGCAGGTCCCTACACTATGCTATAACATTTTCATGTGATGGGTAGTCCTCCTTTTCTTAATATTCCTATTACTGTCCACATTTTTCATGGTATCCAGATTGGAGTAGCTGTCTGTAGTTGACTACCTTACATGGAATAGGGGATGCATTGCCGGGAATAGTGAGCAGCTATAGTTAGACAAAGTAGAGCCCATTGAGGTGATAACTGCAGGTAATTATCTATCATGGGGATCTGGTGTATTTGAGCCTATTCAGAATAGGTTCCATAGCACAGTGCCCTCTTAGCCCTGGAATTGTCTCCCTCAATTTTACATACTACATCAGATTAGTGGAGCGATTGGCTAGCCCCCCCTGGGGTGGGGGGCTTTTTGGGTTCCAGCGCACCAGGCAGGAGGCAATAGAGATCTATAGTTCATTCCATTCCATTATCATTCTGTGCAAGCATTCTTGTCCACTTTTGGTGCATTTATCTAGATCTGGCAGCCGTCATTAATCTGGCGGGCTATTTGTGTTCACTGAAGAAGGGGCAAGATCCCCGAAACGCGTTTGAATGCCAGAATTTGAACGTTAGAATTATAGGCTAGAATTATGCCATTATATCATGTATAGGGCATATTTCCGTGCACCATAGCTACCACACTGTATGAATGTGAGGATTTATGCATTCCATGTTATATTTTTGATGCACCACGACCATTCATTGTGTGTATGTTAACACTACTTTCCATGTGTTTTTGTGCTCTAAGTTTCCGCTACGGCTGACTCATTTGAATAGATTGTCTTCCTGAGAAACCAACTGCACATTAAGTGTTTCTATTGTGCTGTATTGTCATTATTTTGTTTGGATTTCCATGCTGTCATATGGCTGATTTGTACATGTTCATTTTTTTTAACTTTTGCTTAGTATTGATAGTAAACTTGTGTGTGATTCGTACCTCAGTGTCAGTCCTTTCCTCTCACAGCAGTTCATCCTGTCCTTTTGGGCAGCATAAGGGCTGAGGCACTTTACCTTTTTGCTTTTTGCCTGAGGTGCCCCACCCCTGGTATATTGCATACAGGGGAAAAACAGATATGTGGCCAGTGTGGTGGCAAACTACAGCTGACATAGTCAAGGCAGTGTCAGGACACGGGACACATGTCTGTAGCCAGATAGTCATCCCATTGCCCACAGGGCCTGGGTATGGGCAGGAGCACAACAAATGTGTGGACATCCAGCTCTGCCCACGCCCTGGTCCCACTGCCTCGCCCCTGCCTTGAAGGCCAATGACGGGTAGCAATGGTGACCTCCAACCAGGGGTGGGTATGGCAGGGCTGCACAGACTTACTAGCCTGTGTTGGCCCACATCAGTGGGCTGCGACCTCGGAGATTTTCCAAGGACACAACCCGTGTCAGCTACCTACTGACCCTGGGGCAGAAGTGGGGCAACCTCTGGAGATGCCAAACAGATGTGCAGGTGGCTCACAGGTCACCAACATCTGTTTTTAACCACAGAGAGCCTGAAACCTGTCGATATACACAAATAATATGTATGCTATATTATAGATAGAACTATGACTGAGTTGTTATATGAACTAATATCCACATTATAACATACAAAACCCTCCATGATTCCACATTACATACAAAAAT
Source organism: Sphenodon punctatus (assembly GCA_003113815.1). Taxonomy (NCBI): domain Eukaryota; kingdom Metazoa; phylum Chordata; class Lepidosauria; order Sphenodontia; family Sphenodontidae; genus Sphenodon; species Sphenodon punctatus. The sequence goes on along the minus strand of QEPC01015110.1, from coordinate 296,865 downwards.
AAAGTAATAATTCATATGAAGATGATCTTATTTTCCTCCACACAACCATGAAGATAAGAGGAAGAATGAAATCTTATAGGCAAATTCCCCAGAGTAAGGGAGAACAACTAATGTTGTTGTTAGCAAACATTTATATAGCACATGCAATGTACCTGGTGCTTTACAAAGTAATTTAATAGACACGGTCCCTGCCCTAGGGCTTACAATATGAGAGATGGGGGAGGGGGGGAGAAGAAGGAAGGGGAACAGAGGGAGAGACAAGGAGTGTAACATTCATGAGGATGCGAGGTCCCAGGTGCACATGCTTGGCTTGGTTACATGTCTCCAGAGAGATGAAATTGAACTATGTATAGAGGGAATTTTTATCTGGGAGCTAAAGTAGTAAGTTTGTTATTAGTCTGGGTCCTGGATTGGGAATCTGAGCTTTGAGAAGTCTTCCATTTTTTTTTAAAAGGTAAAAGAGTGAAGTGAGTTGGAAACAAAACTTTGCTCAGGCAAGCAAGAAAATGAGTTGGTGGACTTCTGCACATTTCTAAATAAAACAGACAAACTTCATACCTGTTTCTATTCCCAACTCAAGGAATTGGTCTCGAGTATGCAAATCTATATAAGAGATGGCTGTGAAATTACTGCAAATCCTTTTCTTCCTGGAAAGTGTATTTTTTTTTATTTTTTTTTTCTTCTCCTTTCCTTAGGAAAAAGGTTCATTGGACAAAGCCAATAAAAATTTTCACTGATACTAAATCTAGGGTAATTAAATAAATTTGTTTGGGTCTAGAAAGGCTGACGTGTGGATTTCCATTTCCGGTTATCATGGAGTATATAGATCATGAGACAACTTTGAAACTGTTTTTTCCTCCTACTTTCAGATGACAAACATTGAGTTTCCAGGTTTTCCTTCAGGATGAAATATGACTTTCCCAGTCACCCTTGCTGTACATGTAGAGTTAGGGGAAAAAAAACACTACATTTTTATTCCAATCAAACAATTCTTTTTATCCTTAAACTTTTTTTAAAAGCTGCTTGTGTAAATTATTTATTAAAACTATTTCTCCATCTGCTTTGGGCTTCAATAGTGTCTGAAAAAGTTTGTGACCAGACCAAAACACTACTGCAAAATACACAGCATCATCTAATGAAGTGCTAGCCACCACACAACCCAGTGCTCCTCTGGAGCAACTGGATTTGGCCATATTTTTGTCAGCATTTCCTATGTGAAAGTCACTCCAGGACTTGATTGCATTTGTGTGGAATGAATCACAGGAAGTTGCAGCTATCACACAAGGAGATACCAGCCCTTCTTTTCCTGATACTTCCAGGTACTGCTCCTGCTTTCAAGAAAAGTTAACAAAACTTTCATTAACTTCGATGGAAAAGAATCAGGTCCTGATGCAAGGAAATACATATAGCACACTGTGATAATGTGGAACCCATATGATTTGAGACTTTCACTTATATCACACAAACTCTCTTTCAAAATGGCCAGCACAGACACACTAACTAGCCACATAATGAGCCATTTTATCAGCTTTGCCGGTTTACTCCCTAAAGCTGCCTGAGAAGTTATAGCATTTAAGCAAAGCCCTAGTTTGAAACAGTAGAAAGCTGAACTGACTAAGAGTCTAGAGAAGAATGCATCTTCGGGATGCAAAGTCCCTCTACTAGATGTCCGGTGCATTCATTTCCACCAAGTGTACCAAGCGCTCAAGTCTGATGCAGACCAGACTGCCGAGGCATCATTTATCCACTGTTCTTTTTGGAGTGATATGAGCCATGGAGGATCCAAAGGAGTTTAAGGGCTTTTTTTATTCTTCCTTGTTGGAGGCAACTAGATTACTTCTATTGCTCTGAAGAGCTGGGCTATTGTGGTTTTGTGGGTTGTCTACCTTTACGTTCTCCTTCCTTTTTAAGCCAAATTATAAGGCATTAGAGCATATCATACCACTAGATTTCAAATAAACTCAAAACAGGTTAATTGTTTTAGATGCAGACTCAAAACTTTGTTGGGAACTTTACACAACCTTGAAAATGTTCAATAGCTTTTCTTTATAAAGTGATTTTTGTATTGATTAGGTTTTGTCTAGGAAAAAAATAAATCATTGGACATAAGGCTATATTTGTGGTATTTTTGCTTGTGCAAAATTAAGGAAGTGTTGATGATCTGCCATCACGTATTTTAAAACTAATTCACATAATTTTCCTAATCAAAGAGGTTTGGACAAGTTCAGATGAAGCATTCAGATGTTTCTATGCTATGATGGTGGGATCAACACACATACGTGGAATAGCAATGAATAATAATGATGCTTTTTTACTTTTACTATAATTTGCATTTTCTTGCTTTTTACTTGGATTATCTGTAGCAGAATTTCATCAGAGCACATTGGTTAACAATCCTAGGGCGCATTTAGACGTGCGTTTAAATCGCACAGCCGCCACCGCAGCATCGTGTGATTTAAAGCACCGCGCACTTCCGGGTTGGTGTGAATGCAACATTTCTGCCTAACCCGAGCTGTTGGAGTGCGGTTTGAAAAGCTGCTCTGAGCAGCTTTTCAAACCGCACTCCAACAGTTCGGGTTAGACGGAAATGTGCTCACTCACCGCATACACACCAGGCCGGAAGTGCGCGGTGCTTTAAATCGCACGATGCCGCCACGGCGGCTGTGCGATTTAAACACACGTCTAAGGGCGCAATCAGATGTGTGTTTAAATCGTACAGCCGCCACCGCAGCATCATGCGATTTAAAGCACCGCGCACTTCCGGGTTGGTGTGAACGCAACATTTCCGCCTAACCCGAACTGTTGGAGCGCGGTTTGAAATGCTGCTCCGAGCAGCTTTTCAAACCGCACTCCAACAGTTTGGGTTAGGCAGAAATGTGCGCACTCACCGGATTCACACCAACCCGGAAGTGCACGGTGCTTTAAATCGCACGATGCCGCCGTGGCGGCTGTGCAATTTAAATGCACGACCAAATGCACGTCTAAATGCTGCCCTAATCTTGTGAAAAGTGCCTTGTCATCTCCAATAGCAGCAAGCATTCAGAACCTTGCTTAAACATCGTATCTAAAAGATGGTACCGCCAATAGCACAAATATTCCTCGTACTGTGCTGGGGCTGAGTCAAAAGAAAGAGTACCACCGATCAAATCAATGAGAGCACTTGTAGTAGCTGTGAGTGAAAACAGACATGATGTTAACTCCACTTTAACACTGTTTTAACATTTCATATGCATGCTGCAGGACTGTATTGGTGCTCTATGCACTATGCAGCCCTGCACTATGCAGCCCTGCAACATGCATAAGAAATGTTAGAGAAGTTAAAGTGGAGTCAGCGTCATGTCTGTTTTCACCCTAACAATTACTGGCTTGTAAGATCTAGAGCAGGGGTGGGCAAAGTTCCCATGTCAGAATGCTGAGGTGATGTGTAGTCTGTGAGCCAGTGGGACATGTCTATGAGAGGCGTGCAGCTTGTAACCCACTCCTGGGGAACCCAGACATCCCTTAAGAACATAAGAATGTAAGGAGTGCCATAATGGATCAGACCAATGGTCCATCGAGTCCACTACCTGTCTCTGACAGTGGCCAATCTCAGTTGCTTGGAAGAAGTACCCAATGGGTCACAAAGAGGTGATCAGTTCCCTGTTGTCCACTCCCAGCTCCTGACAGTAAGAGGATACATTACCCCAGGCCTATCTGCCTGGCTAACAGCTGCTAATGGGCCTAACCTCCAGAAACTTGTCCAACCCTATTTTAAGCCCAGCTATACTACTGGCCTGGCCCACATCTTCTGGGACCAAATTCCACAAGTTAATTGTGTGTTGAGTGAAAACAATTACTTTCTTTTATTTCTTTTAAATCTGCTACTTGTTAGTTTCATATGGTGTCCCCTAGTTCTAGTATTATTTGAGAGGGTAAGTAACATTCCCTCTGTACTCGTTACACAGCACTCATCTTTTTATAAATTTCTATCATATCCCCTCTGTCGTCTCTTCTCCAAGTTCAAGAGCCCTAACATACCTTGTCTCTCTTCAGGGGAGCTGTTTGATACCCTTGATCATTTTTGTTACCTTTTTGTACTTTTATATTTCTACTATATTTTTTTTGAGATGGGGTGACCAGAACTGCACACAGTACTGAAGGCATGGTCCCACCATGGATTTATATAGTGGCATTATGGTATCTTCCATTTTCTTTCTCTCCTATTAACAATTCCTAACATTCTGTTTTCTTTTTTGATGGCCACCACCGACTGAGCTGAGGATCTCAATGTATTGTCCACAAAGACTCCAAGATCCTTTTACTGAGTGATAACCCCAATTTAGAAACCAGCATTGTGTACATATAGTTTGGATTTCCCCCACACTATGTACATCACTTTGTGCTTGTCCACATTAAATTTCATCTGTCATTTAGGGCGTTTATAAACGATCCCGCTTACAAGCGGGATCGCCAAACGCCGGCTTTTCTCCCCGCGCAGCCTCTGCATACCGTGTCTGATGTTCAGACATGGCGCAGAGTGCGAGTGCGCATGCGCACACTTCTGTGCATGCGCACTCGCCGCGGAGCCAGGAAGTGTGGCATAAAGCCGGCACTTCGGGAATCTGCGTCGGAGGGGGTAGGCGAGCCTGCCCCCTCTGACGCGGATTAAAAAGCCGGGCAAGCAAGTAGACGAGCGGCAAGAAAGGCGGCTGATCAAAGGATCAGCCGCCTTTTTTGTCTCGTCTATAAACGCCCTTAGATGCCCAGTCTCGCAAGATCCCCCTGCAATTCTTCACAAGCTGCTTGTCTTTTAACTATATTGGATAACAATGGGTGCCTTTACATGGATGGCACCCACGACTCTGCTTCACTTCACACATGAGTGGCTCGTCCATGTAAAAGCAGGCCACCTGATGTGGAGGCAGAGTAGAAGCAGAGCAGGTAGTGCCTGCTCCGCTCGAACCTCTCTAGCAGTGTGCTGGGATATCCCAGAGCACCACGAGTTGTGATGGTCACCCAAACTTGGGGCGCCAGTAGGAGACAAAGAAGCACTCCATTTACTTGGCAGACAGATGCTGCAGCTCGGCAGCCATCCAGGGGTTGCCCTGTGCAACACCATAGAGCTGCAGGTGGCTGCCTAATGTCTTGGCAGATCCACCCACAGCTCTATAGTATGGGATAGGGGGGCACTGCCTGAGTGGACTGTGGGCCATTTAAAATGGGTCCAGGTGTGGCTGCAAGTGGGCAGGCATGGGGATGAAGCCCCAGGCTTGCTCAGGGGTTGAGTGCCCCCACGTCCATGTAAGGACACCCTTTGTGTCATCTGCAAATTTGTTCACCTCACTCCTTCCTAACTTCCTTTTCCAAATCATTAATTAATGAATACATTAAACAACACCGGTCCCAGTATAGATCCCTGGGGCACCCCACTATTTACCTCTCTCAGTTGTGAAAACTAATCATTTAGTCCTACTCTTTCTTTTAAACATTTACCAGTCCACAATAGGACACTGCCTCCTATCCTATGACTTCTAATTTCCTCGAGTCTCTCAAGGGACCTTATCAAATTTCCTCTCGAGGGACCTTATCAAATGCTTTCTGAAAATCCAGATACACTTTATCAACCCTCTCACTCCTGTCCACATGCTTATTTACATCCTAAAAAAATACCAATAAATTAGTTAGGCACAACTTGGATAAATATGGCCGGAGACAGGGTAGGGATACTGCTGACATACCATGCACCCAACTGTACAGCAGCTTCCCTGCACGCGCTGGTGTTGGAGGTGATCTTGCAGTCCCCAAGGATGATAATTCTGGGGGACTTCAATATCCATGCTGACACCAGTCTTGGAGGGGCGGAGTGTGAGTTTATGGCTGCCATGGCAACCATGGGCCTGTCTCAGAGAATAGTGGGCCCCACGCATGTTGGAGGACATACCCTGGACATGATATTCCCTATGGTATAATGGTGAGCTGTGGTGGATGAAGCAGGAAGTGTGGCAGTTAGAGTGATGGTGCTGAAGTGAACCGGTTGCGGCATAGAGTCTGGTTATGTACCTATGCCCTAGCAGTGTGGACAGCAAAGGAGGTTTTCTTTGCTGCCCGCATTGCTTCTGGGATTTGGGGCTGTGGCAACCCGGTAATCATCCCCCCCCTTACGACCCACAGACACGGAAACGGGCCTGGGCTCCCGAGCCCCCAGAGGAGAGGACTGGAGGGCAGGTGGAAGAGCAGGAGGCGGAGACCATGACCCAGAGGGCGCCCGTGGGAGACGGCCATACCATCGAGGGGGGAAATGGGGGCACAGGGAAACCCAAGACTTTTTCCAGATCTGGGGGACCCTGGAGCACCAGCTGGTGCTGGTGGTCAACCAATGCAGTGAGCACGTCTTCAAGGAGATCATGCGGGAAATGGAGGTGGCAGGGCATCACAGAACAGTGGCATGGTGCCGGTCAAAGGCCAAGGATCTCAAGAGGGGGTACAAGGCCATGAAAGACAACAGGCAGTCCAGGCACAGAACCCAGACCGCCCCCTACTATGCCACCCTGGACCGCATCCTACACATGAAGGGGTCCATAGGTGCCCCGTGCCTCATTGGGAGTGCAGTGGTCCAGGTCAGGGAACAGGCTGAGGCACCCCTCCCCTTGCCACCCCCAGTGAAGACACAGGCTTCAGGAGCCCCAACCCCCAAGAGCAACGTCCCAGGACCTCGGAGACCAGCAGGCTCCCCTCGCACACCAGCCCAGGGAGCCCCCAGTCGATGTCTGTTTCCAGAGGATCCGAGGCCAGCACCCTGGTCCCATCAACCAGTGGACACAGGGGGACCTCAGCCACACTGAGGGGCCAGCCTTGGAGGGTTTCGAGACCGACATAGAGGGTAAGCAAGTGGGTGAGATGGGACACGGACTGGGGGGCTCCTAGGGAGAAGGCCCGAGGGGGGGAAGGGGGCACACGGGCCATGGGCCCACCCTCAGCAACCCACCTATGCCCCGGACCCCAAAGAAGGGGCCTGGGGGCCACCGTGGGACATGGACTGCCGACCCCCACCCACCCCTCCCCATTCCCTCACAGGTTGTGGCACGCCCCGACACCTGTGACAGCCTGGTGAGGGGGATGGAGGCGAGCAGCCCCAGGAGCAACCAGAGGCACCAGGTGTGGCAACATAAGGAGGGGGGGCAGGGAGCCAGGGCAGGAAACACTGGACACTGGGTTGGGGGCAGCCACAGGGGGTGGCCAGGGGAGGGCACCAGACACCCTCCCGAAGGGGGTGGCCCCTGGGCCCCCCAACTGCAGCATGGGAGGTGGCAAGGGTGTCTGGGGCGGCTAACCATCCCCTACCATGCACCCCAACAGGGCAACCTGCTGGGGACCAGCAAGGCAGACCCGTGTCCTTGCAATGGATGAGGGAGCACCGGGCAAGGGTATGGCACTGCAGGGAGGAGCAGTCAGAGAACATAATCTGCTCCACCACAGAGCAGGGGGAGTGGATGATCAAAGCCATCAACTGCATGGAGGTGGCCACCGAAAGGGCCGTGCAGCAGACGGAGGCCAGGGACCGGAGGCTGCAGGTGGAGGTGCGCCTCGAACGGAGGCAGGAGCACCGGGTGCACAGCAGGCAGGTGGAGGCATTCAGTTGGCTGGAATGGACCATAGACAGGATGGTCAAGGAGCACTCAGCAAATATGGACCGGTCACATGACATAAGCATCTTGCTGCTCCTACACGTGGGTGCTACGAGTGCCTATGTCATGGAAGCTGCCCCACCGGGCAACCAGTCTGCCCCAGCCCTGTTGCCAGGTCCCTTGGCACCCCCACCGCCTCTGCCACCACCCCAGATGCTGGCACGCTCACTGGGGCCGCGCTTCTGCCTACCTGTCCCTGTAGGCCTCCAGAGAGAGATGTCTGCCAGGAGGGCTCCTCGAGCCCCGGGCCCACCAGCCCTCCCACCACTGCTCGACCCTCAGAACACCGAGGCCTCCCAGGACACTGTTGGGAGACACAGACAGCAGGGGGGAGGGGAGCTCCCATCGGGAGGCCACGAGGGAGGCCCCAGAGATGGGGAGAATGGGAGGATGGGGGAAGGGAGAGGGTGGCCTGAGGGGGGTATCACTGGAAGGTGGGGAGTGGGTGAGGTGGTGGGAGCACATATAGAAGGGTGAAGCAATAAATGCACTGGCACCACAGTCGCCTCCGTGTGTTTGTTCATGGGCCTGTGCAGCACACAGCAGGTTCCAATCACGAAGGAGGAGGTCTCCACCGTGTAGTCCAGGCAACCCGCGAGGCTCCTCCAGTGCTGCTTGAGGGCCCTGAAGGTCCTCTCAACCATGGTACGACTTGCACACAGGCGGGTATTGAATAGCGCCTCTGCAGGGTTTCTGGTGACCGGGTATGCCTTCATCAGCCACTGCATAAGTGGGTAGGCTTGGTCCCCCAGGATGCAGGGGGCATCATCACCACCTCAATCCAGGTCATCCCCATGTCCGCGAAATCTCTGTGGTACATCCAGGCATAGAAAGGAGAGATGGTCATGATCCGGGCATCGTGGCAGCGACCAGAGTGGCCCATGTAAATGTCTATGAACTGACCCCGGTGGTCCTTGACCACCTGCACCCGGTGGTCCATGACTGGTTGACATATTCTGAGGCCTCCCCAGCAGATGGGTGCAGGATCTCTATGTGGGTGCCGTCCACGGCGCCCATGCAGTTGGGGAATCCCCGAGCCATGAAGCCGGCCATCACGACCTCCTGGTCCACCAGCTGGATCACTCAGTCCAGGAGCACGCCCTCCACCACCTCACAGACGTTCCACAGGATCCCGGCGATGGTGCTCACCCCAATGCCGAAGTGCTGCGAGACTGAGCGGCAGGAGTCAGGTGTTGCAGGGGCCCAGACCCCGATGGCCACCCGCTGGACCATGGGTATGGGGGCCCGCTTAGGGGTGACCTGCCGCTCCAGCCAGGGTGTTAACAGATTTGCGAGTCAAAGGAGGACGCGCATGTCCATCCGAAAGTGCAATCTCCAGGTGGCCTCGTCCCATTGGGTTAGTGCCTTTACCCACCAACCCTGTGCCTGCTCCAAGACCCATACCCACTTGTCAATAGGCATTGCGAGCAGGGCAGAGTGCCCCATGGTCTCCCCCCACCACTGGAGCCGTCTGGCTGCCTTGTGGAACATGGAGGGCCTGCTGGGATGCCCCGGACACCTGTTGGGCCCTGAGGTGGGCCAGGGAGTGCCTGTGCCCGTGGTGGACTCTCTGGGCTCTGGCAGCACTCCTGGATATGCACACATGCAGCCGGGTGGCCAGGTGCACCTCTGCAGTCTGGATGTGCAGGAGGTCTGTGTGAGAGTGGTACCACTCCACGCACACGGCTAGGTGCATCCGACAGGCACCCAACCAGCCCAAGTCCATGGTAAACGGTGCTCCGGGTGGGTTGGGGCTGCACCTGTTATAGGTTGGGACCAGTGTTGCCCCACCCCCTGGTCGCGCCCTGCCGACTGGGCTCGAGGGCCCCGGGTCACCCGTTTGGCCCCCTGACTGGCAGGCCCAGCTCCTGCAGGGTGAGCAGGGTGGGGAGGCCGCAGGCAGCCCAACGCGCACACATGCCTTCCCTGAAGGGGGCATAGCGCTTGGTCCTGTCCTCGGCCGGGCGTGTACAGGCAGCAGCTGCATTCCTGCTTTCATCACTCCCCACCTCCCAGCGTCAGCTGCCTGTTGTCCTCGGGGCCCCGCTTAGTGTGTAGGCTGTTCTGTCTGTGTACTCTGTTCCAGCAACTGTGCTGGGTCCACACCCCACTCCTCACTCTGTAGCGGTTTAGTGTTGTGGTGTGTGCCATTATTGCTTGGCCTTGAAGCTCCCCTGCTTCCCCTCCCGTCCCTCAAGGGATTGTGGGGCCCTCCTTTCCTGGCACTTCGTATCCACTGCTTGCTGGACCATGGCTGATCGCTCTTCCCCAGGCCTCCCGGGCCTCAGAGTGCCCGGGGCCCCCCATAGCTGGACCTTCCACGAGACCATGGCCCTGTGTGACCTGTGGCATTCCCCAGCCGTGTAATTGCTTTTGAGCTGCCTGGACAGCTTCGCAGGTGCCTATGAGAGTATGAGCTCTGGGCTGCAGTACTATAGCTATGTGGCAATCGCCTGTGACTGCCGGCTGCATGCGGAGATGCTAGTCTTGTGTCCCTTTCCCGATGGGCGCATCCCAGATATCAGGTGCTTGCATGTGGGGTGGTCAGCAGCGGAGACCATGTTCGCCCTCTCTGTGTGCAGCCTGGCTGGCTACATGGCCTGTCTGGGGGAGGGGGGCCCTGCCTTGACTGTGTCCTTCTTTGACTGTGTTCACGGGGCCCGAGGTTACCAGCGGTCCCGCGGGGCAATCTATCACCGCCTGTTGGAGCTGGGTCACCTTCCATGGCGCCCACCTGCTGACTATGGCTTGTTGGAGCCCTCTAAAGCGGAGGTCTCAGCGCTGGCTGGTGTTTGGTCCCGATCCGATGTGCAGGTGGGGCTCACCGCTCTAGATCCCTTCGAGGCATACTACCTGGTCGCCCACCACATGTCTGCGCTGGGGTACCGTTGGGGCATGCTTCAGTGGCCCCACTTCGTGCACCTGGTGGGCCACCCATCCCTGGGTCCCTTCGTCACCCCTGCAGCTTGCTGTGAGGCCCCCCTCTTCTTCCGGGTCCTGGATGCTGGCCCGGCTGTGTGCTCCCGGCTCCTCCCCACTGCTGAGAGTCGCTGCCTCCTCCCTCCATTATGTCCCTGGCTCAGTGCTATGCTGGCTGGTGTCTGGAGTCCTGCTGACCCTGCCTGTGCCTCTGTGCCCCCTCCATGCCCCCCCTGTCCGCCTCTGTGACTGGTGTTCCCTTCCGTGGCTGTCATCTCCTGTGGCTGTTTCCTGCATGCTGAGGTGGCTCCCAGCGGCCTGGGTGCTGCTGTCCTTCCTGGTCCGGCCTCGAACCCTCCTGTGCCCGTGCCCCCCCTGCCCCCTGTTGGTGCCTCTGTGACTGATGGGTGTGGGCCCCCCGGACTGCACCTCCCAGCATCATCCCGGGGTGGCCAGGCGTGTTGAAGGGCTGCTCTGCTCTTCTTTCCCGGCTTGCCTCCGTCCCATCCATCGCACCCTGGCCGGCGCATAAGCTCCCTGACAGCCTCCTGAACTGTTCCCAGGCTGCTCCCTGGACCATGTGGCCTCTCCCTGTGACTGTGCTGTGCCCCCCCCATTCTGGAACCAGCAGTGTAGCTGTGGGGGTGCTCGTACAACCTGTGCTGTTGTGGGGTTCTGGTTGCCGTTCTCCATGTCCTGCCCTGGCCCCAGGGCCGGTTCCCCCCCTCCCTCCACCCTGTGCCCGTTGTGCCGTGTGTGTTATCTGTGTGTTCCACTGTGACCTCATTCGTATTCCCTGTGCCTGTTGTGTGTACTGCCTCGGCGGCTCTTCCCCCTCCCTTCCCGTTTCCCTTGTGTGGGCATTCGCTGTAGGCGCTTTTGGCTTCCTTTGCCCTCAGCTGGCCATGTCTGTGTCCCGTCCCTCCCCAGTGGCTTCTGGGTGTTTTAACCATGGCCTGGGATCCGCATCATGTCTGTTATGCTGCCCCGGGCCGTGGTCTGCCGGTCCGATTCCCTGCCGTGGTCCTCGTCCCATCACATGTTTGGGACCTTTCGTGACTGCAGGGGGGTGGTGGTGGTTAGATGGCTCACCACTGCTGGGAATCCACTGTGGTGAATCGGGACCGCGTAACGTCTGAAATCACCCTTAGTCCGGGGTCGTTTGACCCTGTTGATCTTGTTAGATCTCTTGGCTGCGTTTGATACCGTTGATCATGAGTTGTTGGTGACTCGGTTGCAGCTCCCCCATACCTCTCTGCCTTGATCTCCCTTCGAACCCTGTTTGAGCACTCCGTTCCTCTTCCATTCCCTCCCACGCCTCCCCTGCTCCCATAACCGCCTTCGTTCCTTCTCCCTCACAGCACCTCACGCCTGGAACTTCCTCCCTGCCCACATCCGCCTTGCCCCCTCCCTTCGTACCTTCAAGTCCCTCCTCAAAACCCACCTCTTCTGCTCTGCCCTCCCTAACTCATGCTAATCATCCCCACGCAAGATTATCCCTCACCTGTTATCTGCACACTCCCAATGTACTGTAACCAAGCCAAGAATATATATCTGAGTTCTCGCATCCTCATGATTGTTGCATCCGTTGACTCTCCCTCTGTTCCCCTTCCCTGTCTCCCCTCCCCCTGTCTTCTTTAGATTGTAAGCTCTCGGGTAGTGACCATGTCTATCTTATTCTCTGTAAAGCACCAGGTACATCGCTGATGCTATATAAATGCTTATAATAATCATAATAATAATTAATGAATGAATAAGTAATAAGATGGAGGTGATGGTTGTGGGGAAGGTCGGGGGAGTGGTGGCCCCCATCATTTATAGAGTCTGCCCACCCCCTGTTTTTTCAGGTCCGGAATCTGGGGGTGCTCCTGGACCCACAGCTCCTCCTGGATGCTCAGGTGACAGCTGTGGTTAAAGGAGCCTTTCGCCAGTTACATCTGGTGCGTTGGCTGGGCTAAGCCTCAGTCTCAGACTCAGATCTGGCCACGGTCATCCCTGCTTTTATTACCTCGAGACTGAATTACTGCAACGTGCTCTATGTGGGGCAACAGTTGGTATTGGTTCGGAAGCTGCAGCTGGTACAGAATGCGGCGGCCCATCTCTTAACGGGGACGGGCCGATGCGAGCATATAACGCTGGTGCTTCACTCTCTGCACTGGCTGCCAGTAGGTTTCCAGGCCCAATTCAAGGTGTTGGTGCTGACATTTAAATCCCTAAATGGCTTGGGCCCCGCCTATCTGCAGGACTGCCTCACCCTCCGGGTCTTGGAACGGCCCCTGTGGTTGGCTGGTGGCGCCCTCCTTGGGGTTCCCCGGGGTTCCCAGGTGTCTACTAAGAGGAGGGCACTCTCCACAGCTTTGCCGCAGCTGTGGAACTCCCTCCCATTGGAGGTCTAATAGCTTTCTTCATCTCATCATTTAGCCATACTGGCAGATGTTTGGTCCTCTTGCTACCTTGTAGAATACATTTCATTTGGGGTTCCAAGATGGTGTTTTTAAATAGCCTCCATGCCTTTTGCAGACATTTAATCCTCCCAATGGATCCTTTTTAGTTTCTTTCTAACTAGCTTCCTCATTTTAGCATAGTGTTCCTTTTTAATGTTACTGTGGTAGTTTTGTTTTTCATTCTCCCTCCAGTATTTATGTCAAATTTGATTATATTATTTATTCATATTTTTAATTAATGTTTATACCGCTCCCTTCCCCGAAGGCTCAAGACGGCTTACAAAATGCAATTAAAAGACAATTCAAATTCAATCTCCCCCCAAAAAAAACCCCAATACATGCCAACTCCCCTAACAACCCTATCCCCACCCACCAAATGCTTTACCAAAAAGAAAAGTTTTACACTGCCTCCAAAAGATGCTCAGGTCCAGACTCAGATAGACCTCCAGGGCGAGAGAGTTCCACAACATTGGGAAAGCAAACAAGAACACCCTCCTATGTGCCCCCATTGAATGAACAAGAGTATCAGGGGGAACCCATAGGAGGGTACCCCCAGCCGATCACAGGGGCCGCAACAGAGCATAGTAGGAAAGGTGGTTGTCAGATACATGGGTCCCAGGCTGTTTAGGGGTTTAAAGGTCAAATCCAGCACAAAGAGCTCTGTAAAGGAGAAGAGTGCTGTGTGGACTGGTTGAGGGGGTTACAGCTCTAACGCTATACGTTTACAGAGTAATGTTAGAGCTAGGGATGTGCGAACGCGGTTTGGAAGTTTGGAGTTCGGACCGAACTCGAACTCGATCCGAACTCGGAAACGACCGAACAATTCGGCCGCGTTCAGGTGGGTTGGGCAGCATTTGGGCAGGAAAAATGTGACTGGAAGGCCCAGGGCAGCTGAGGAGCAGACTTCCTGGCACCAGGGGTGGAGAGGCTTGGAGTAGCAGCCAGCCTGCCCAATCACCATCCCTTTTCTCCTCAGACCACTAACTTGGCAGTCTGCAATTGGACATGAGGGAAGGGGGGGCTAGGCTGCACAGAACCCATGGGGCTTGTGGTAAGGTGGGCACAGCAAGTAACAAAAGGCATTACCCTCCCCGCCCTTNTCCAAGTGGAAGCTATGGTGAAGGGTGCATTTTGCCAATTACACCTGGTACATCGACTTAGGCCATATGTCTCGAACTCAGAGCTGGCTACAATTATCCATGCTTTCATTACCATGAAATTAGACTACTGTAATGTACTCTATGTGGGAATACCCTTGGTGACGGTCCAGAGACTGCAACTGGTGCAGAATGTGGTGGCTCGTCTCCTGAGGGGGACGGGCCGATGCGAGTACATTACTCCAGTTCTTTGTTCTCTGCACTGACTGCTAGGGATGGGCGAACACGGTTCAGAAGTTCGGAGTTCAGACTGAACTCGAATAGTTAGGTTGACTGAACCGAATGTGTGAACTGAACTCGAATTCGAACGTTTGGTTTGGATGCGTTTGGTGAGTTCAGAATTGAATTTCCATTGGTTTCAATGGAAAACATATTATTGGCTGTAACATTTTTGTTTTTTATGATATGCGTCTGAAAATTGGAATGCCTATACCTCCAATAGAAGGCATTATGTTTACCAAATTTCAAAACTATTGGATAAAGTAATCCGATTTTAGAAGCAGTTGAATTATTGTATTTTGCAATATTCTACATATACATTCTTAGCTGTAACTTCTTTGCCTCACATCTAATGTAGGTAAACTTGTTCAGTTTATACCCCGTCAAATATTTACTATCTTTGCCAAATTTCAGAAGGATTGGGAAAAGGGTCTTGGTGGTATAAGCAATTAACATATAAATCTATGTCTGACTATAACATCTTTGTAGTCCAACCAGTGTACATGAAATTTGGCAGGGCTATATATTACACTATATATATCACTATATAACTATATAACTATAACTATATATATATAACTATATAACTATATATATAACTATATATATATATATATATATATATATATATATATATATTATATAGTTATAGTTATATAAACTAAATCTAACTGCTATTAACTATTCTAAAACGTATGGAACTAAATTGAATATCTAATAAATACAAAGGCCTAGTCCTACAAAAACAGTATAAAACGGAATCACTACACACTATCTCTATAACTAAGCTAACTCCTACAACTATCTATCTATAGTAACTATCTAATATCTATATCTAATCTATATATAATATTAGATTAAAAATTGAATAAAAAAATAAAATATAAAATCTTTGTGTGCATTATTTGGGAGGGACAAATGGAGAAGAGAAGCAGGAGAGGCTGGTCTGCTGCCCATAAGACAGGCAATGTGGCATGTGGCAGAGGTGGCAGGGGCCGTGCCAGCGGAGTAGCAACATGCAGCAGCAGCCAGAGCGCATCACCCTGGCCCAAACTCCACAGGCCTGATTTTGGGCAACAGGCTTCCAAGTGTCCCAGCAGTGGCACTAGCCTGGGGGTGGTTTGGTGGTGCCTTCTGCCAGCGTCCTCCACTTCCACAGGGCACTGGAAGGCCTGCAGGACATGAGACTGTAGCTGTCTCTGCTGCTGGAGCAGGTGCTTCAATTGTTCCTCCAGGGCCAACAATGTCCCCCATTGTTGAGGTGATCCCCAGCTGTCTAGGGCTGGTGGATCCACCCTGGCTGCTAGAGGCAGGGCCCGATCTCCGGGCAATGGCAGCAGGGAGAGGAGGAGCAGCAGCTATAGGGGGCACAGGGAGTGTGGCAGTAGCATGGTGGGAAGTCAAGTCTCAGGGTCCCAGTACTCCCCTTCGTGGGACAGCACTGTGATTGGGAACAGTGAGGCAGACACTAGTCCCGTGGAGGAGATGTCTGGAGCTGAGGCGATGGCTGTCCCTCCCAGAGCCGTGCCGCCACCAAGTTCTGACCCTTCCAGCAGCGCTGGCAGTGGTGCATCACCCTGTGTGGGCCAGAAAGCAGGAGGCAAAAAATCCTGAGTTTGGACACATTTTAATTTGATGCGAGCAGATGATCTGAGGGAGCTGCAATGCACTTTGTGCCATAAGATGGTGAACTGGTCGAGCGGTGGAGGAAGTGGGCCAGGTTCTTTAACTGGAGCGTAAGGGCAGTGACCATCTCCAGGCAAAGCAGGCCGGGCAAGGCTCCCAGTGTACCAGCTGGTCTAGGAAGTGTCCACCTGGTGGAATTCGACCTTCCTGATGCTCGAGCAGCTTCTTGAGCAGAAAGCCACCTTGCATCGGGTTCAACTGGTGACAGACAGTGGAACACCTCCAGAAAGCCGCCTTGCATCAGGTTCAACTGGTGACAGACAGTGGAACACCTCCAGGGTACGATGGGGTGGAATGGGAGAGCCTGGCTCACACGGTTTTTGTACTCAGACTATTCCTGGCCGTGACAGAGACCGCGAGCACCTCCACGGCCACCATCAACCAGGTGACCCCTCTGGTCCAGAGTCTCCTCAGGAGGCTGGAGGAAATTCTCCAGGGGTGGAATTGTGGCCCTGGGGGCAGGAATCTGGTCAATGAGCCAGTTGACCTGGTGCGGCAGTTGACCTGGTGCGGCAGCTGAAGGCAGGGCTGAAGGCACAGTTTGATGACATCCTGCGGCGGGCGGAATATGTCTTGGCAACAATGCTGGATCCCAGGGTCAAGGGCAGCATCGCAGGCCAAACACAGCTCTATGGCCACTGGAAGGGTGAGCGGATGGAGAAGGTCCGTCAGGCAGAGCGGGCTATGCAGCAAGACACATCTGAGGATGGTGGGAGCAGCCACCCCTTTCAGCCAGCGGGGTATATCCCTGCCTCCAGGCCTAGCGGTAACAGCACCAGCAGCAGGATGAGCAGCACCAGCACCCCTATTGCCAGCAGCAGCAGCAGCACCATCACCACCTCCTATGTGCAGGCCACTCTGAGGAGCACAATAGGGCAAGCAGCGTGGCTGAGGGCAGTGGTGGAGGTGGTGCCCAGGCAGAGCTACCAGAGGGAGTACGATGCAGCAGTGGAGACCTACCTGGAGGAGGAACCATGCATCAATCCCAGCAGCAATCCCTTGGCCTACTGGGCCAGCAAGACCAACATGTGGCCGGCCCTGTTCAAAGTCGCCAAGGGTATATCGTCCTGCCCACCAACCAGTGTCCACAACGAGTGGGTGTTCTCAATGGCAGGGGACATTTGCTCGCCATACTGCCTGAGACTGGGGGCCATGTTGGTGGAGCAGTTGCTTTTTAAAAAGGTCAACCTTCCACTGCTGGGATTCCCCAAGCTGCCTCTGGACATGGATTGATGGTGCAGTGGCACACATCATCCCATGCCAGGGGCAGTCTTGGGACGGGGCTCCTCCTCAATCTGGGCTACTACTGCTGGGCTACTACTGCTGTGCTGAGGTGCTGTCCCGCCCTCCCAATGCCTGGCGCCCACCCTGCCTCTCTCTCTCTCTAATACTAGATGGCCTCAGCTGGCTTCTCTGACTGACCTCATGACGCAGGGTGGCATTGGGAAGCTGTAAGCCTGCCAGCCGGCCTCTGGCTACATGATCTCGGCCCACCTATCTGACTGGCGCTCTCTCTCATGCTGCACAGTGTTTGCCAGCCTATCCGAGTGCCCTGCCAAGGTCCCAGCCTGCCTTCCCTACTGCCTCTCATACCATGATACCAGTCTTCCCGCCCACCCAGGTGGCCTATATCAAAGCCTGCCTCAGTCTGCCTGCCTGCCTGCCTGCCTGCCTGCCTACTGCTCATACCATACTGCCTGCCCGCAGGCCCAGGTTGCAATGCTCGAACCCTGCCTCAGTCTGCCTGCCTTCTGCTCATGCCACGTTGCTTGTCTGCCTGCCCTTGCAAACCCAGGATGATGTGCCCTACTAGCCCGGTAATCCCACTGCTGCGTTCTGCTGGTCCATGGGTGCTCTGCTCTGGCCAATCAAAATGTGCCCACGCAATCTTTCTGCTGCCGTCTGCTACTGTATGGAAGCTCCCTGGCAAATCCTACCATCCTGGCTCCATGGGTGCTGCGCACAGGCAAATCCTACTGCTGCTGTCTCTGCTGTTTCATGGGTTCTGTGCCTGGGCAATCCAATGTCTGCTGCTGCTGCCAATATCATCTCTGCTGTCTGTGCCAAGGGTTCTGTGCCCGGCCAATTCAATGTCTGCTGCTGCTGCCAATGCCGCCTCTGCTGTCTGTGGCAAGAGTTCTGTGCCCGGGCAATCCAATGTCTGCTGCTGCTGCCAATGCCGCCTCTGCTGTCTGTGGCAAGGGTTCTGTGCCTGGGCAATCCAATGTCTGCTACTGCTGCCAATGCTGCCTCTGCAGTCTGTGCCATGGGTTCTGCTACCGGGCCA
The DNA here is from genome assembly GCA_003113815.1 of Sphenodon punctatus. Lineage (NCBI taxonomy): Eukaryota > Metazoa > Chordata > Lepidosauria > Sphenodontia > Sphenodontidae > Sphenodon > Sphenodon punctatus. The sequence continues at coordinate 278,489 of QEPC01015110.1, read as the reverse complement.
TCCAATATCTGCTGCTGCTGCCAATGCCGCCTGTGCTGTCTGTGCCATGGGTTCTGTGCCCCGGCATTCCGCTCATGGGATGCTGTCATTCCACCATCTAAAGAAGCAGCCACTCCAGTCCCAGGACCCACCATCAGGGTTCTGGGGCCTACGTTACAGGCAGAGAGGGCTGTCCAATATCTAGAAGCTGCTACTCTAGCCCCAGGGCCCACCATCAGGGTTCTGGGGCCCTGTCTTTCCACTCACAGGGTGCTGTCATTCCACCATCTAAAGAAGCAGCCACTCCAGCCCCAGGACTTACTGTCAGGGTTCTGGGACCTATGTTACAGGCAGGGAGGGCTGTCCATCCACATCATCCAGAAGGTGCCACTCCTGTCCCAGGACCCACCATCAGGGTTCTGGGGCCTGTTATTCCACTCACAGGGAACTGTCATTCCATGGCATCAAGAAACAGGCACTCCAGCCCCAGGACCCCCTTCAGGGTTCTGGGGCCTATGTTACAGGCAGGGAGGGCTGTCATAACACTGCATCCAGAAGCTGCCTGTATCACCTGTCCCAGGACCCAGCAAACCTCAACCGAACCAAACCACACAGCCACAACACACACACACGCACACACACACAAGCCCCACATGCAACCGAATTACCGTTTCCTGTTTCTCACGTGATCACAGGACCAAATGATACCGATACCATTACTTAACTCTGTCAAACGTTCAGCAGGACCTAACGCCGCCAAACCAAACAACCGAATCTGAACTCGGTTCCCGAACCGAATGGCCGAATGACCGAACATCCGAACCGCGTTCTGTTTACACATCCTTAGTTACAGCAGGATACACGATAAAAACATTAAAGAATTTAATTTAATTAAAATAAATAAAAATTAACCAATGAGTATTGCACCCTTTCTCAGGCGGTGGGTATGGCATCCCCTATCATTGATGAGGTTTTCCCCTCGCTGGTTTCCCGGGTTCACAGTCTGGGAATGATCCTCGATTCCCAGCTCTGCCTGGATGTGCAGGTGGAGGCTGTGGCGAGGAGCGTTTTTTGCCAATTACATCTGGTGCGACAGCTTTGACTCAGACTCATCTCAGACTCTGACCTGGCCACTGTCAACTATGCTTTCATCACCTCAAGACTTGACTATTGTAACACACTCTATGTGGAGCTATCCATGGTGATGGTTCAGAGACTGCAGCTAATGCAGAATGTGGTGGCCCGCCTCCTTACGGGGACAGGTTTTGGGAGCATATTATACTGGTGCTTTGTTCTCTGTACTGGCTGCCTATAGTATTCTGGGCTCGATTCAAGGTGTTGGTGCTTACCTTTAAAGTCCTACATGGCCACGGCCCCATTTACCTGCAAGACCGCCTCACCCACCAAGCTCTGGATTGGCCCCTGTGGTCAACCAGAGGCACCTTTCTCGGGTGTCCTAGGTGGCTAATATGGAGAGGGCATTCTCAATGGCCACACCAAGGCTGTGGAACTCCCTCACGGCGGAGGCACGATTGGCCCCAGATTTCCCCTCTTTTAGACAATCTTGTAAGACCTGGCTGTTCCATCTTTCAGTGAGTGAGATGGGTTGGTTGTATTGGTTTTGAGGGCTAGGGTGGGAGGGTTTTTGTTTTATGTTTATATTTTTATGTCTTCCCCCTTAAAGTGGTTTTGTACTTGTTTTTTATATGTTTTATATTTTTGTTTTAAATTGTAAGCCACCCTGAGCTGCTTTGCAGAAGGGTTGGGGTATACAATTGTATAATAATTATAAATAAATATATTGAAATTTTTTGACAAGGGAGTGTGTGGTTGCTATAATGGTCCCAAATTTAAGAGATGGATACAAAGTAGTTCAGATGATCTCTTCTATTGGACCAACTGCTGTTGGTGAGAGTATGCATGTTTTCAGGCCAAATTGGGCCCTTCCTCAGTGAAAACTGATAACTAATACAGCTCCTCAGGCAAAGATAGCTACTGCAGTACAAATGATTAAGAGCATGAGACCAAGGGTATTTCAAATGTGACACCACCGCCGGTGGCCATGCTTACCTGGTGCAACCACCGGCAGTGGTTCCATGTCTGCTTCTACCTATCAGATTTTCACCACAAGCAGGAACAGAGTACACCCCAGACCGTGGCAGGGCTAAACCCGGGATGTGTACTGGGCTCCCTGCCAGCTCACATCCCAGGTTTAGTCCTGCCACGGTCCGTGGAAGCCTACCCCAGACCATGGTAGAACGGGCCATCACATCTCATGGCCTGCTCTACCTAACTCCGGTCAGTGGCCGGAGCAGTTCTGGGCTGGTGTGGTGACCTTATAGGCTGCTGCACCCACATGTCAGGGAGGAGGCAGGGCTTCTCTGAGCAGCGCGGAGGATGGGGCCGTGCAAATCCATGTCCACACATCTCTGCCTTCTCCTCGCCCCCTCCCCAACCGCAGATGCCGGAATGTTTGTCCAGTGGCCAGGATTGATTGTTCCTGTGGTGAGGGCTTTCACCACGGGCAGGATCAAATCATGGCGGCTCATCAAGCCCCCCAAATTTCAAATGGAGACAGAGTGGTTTCGAGTATATATTTTATTAGACCTGCTTCTGTTGGTGAGAGCATGCAAGCTTTGGGGTGATGTGGGACCCTTACTCAGGCAAAATCAGAACCAGTATGAAAATTTTGTCTCACACCCATAATTATTGGTACTGCAACAGCACATAAAAGACCTAAATAAGAATCAGGGCTCCGTTCTACATATAAAGCAGGGGTTCTCAACCTTTTTCCAGTTATGAGCACTGGAGTGACATAAGTGACTATTTGGGAACACTGCATATTTGCATGAATGATTTGAATAAATATGCATAGATTGTCTCCCCTCTACAATTCAATTTAATTCAATGGAAATTGAGATAATTAATCAATTAATCCAAGCTCCCATTGACTTGCCTGAGCACTCTGGTGCTCCCAAGCATCAGGTTGAGAATCCCTGATATAAAGAAACATGGGTTCCTGTCTGATAATCTGAGTATAAGACAAGAGGTACATTCAACAAACAACACAAGGTAACCACAACACGCATGGTTAGTCTAATATATGAGGATTAACATGTCAGCAGCCTAAGCACTGAAAAACTAGCACATTTTCAGGAGCAAAATGTCCTTTTATATTAGGAGTTTCTTAAGACATTAGGGTCTGTTGTGCATTTTGTTTTAATACAGCTGTTTTATCCATTTTTATTTTAACTTTTAGTCATCTTACATAACCATTTACCCTTTTTTAATTTTAACATTTAGTCATCTTACATACCAAATGAAAACACCACTAAAGCACCAGTTCATGAAACTGAAGAAACCTATATTCCTTCAGCATGTTGTGGTTTGAAAAGAAATGAGAAAAAGAACAAGAAGACAAGAAAACCATCCAAACATTTCATCTGAATTCAGGCAATATTTAACTAACTATGCACACCATGACACTGACAGACTCTTTATAGGGGATTGTCTCATGTGAGCTTAATATGGATTGAAATCTGAACAGCACTAAAATCCTTGTATAGCCTATTTCGAGTTAGAGTCTTCTTTGCCATCTGGCAGACTCAAATATATGCTTGGAAGAAGCACTTTCATGTGTGAAATGTTGATTTTATATAAAACAGCCCAATCCGTATTTGTCTTGCTTCAGTTAACATAATTAGCATGGAAGAAAAATAACTGCATCATGTCAAGTGATATCACTGGAATGCTAGAAAAAACCCAGTGCTACGGACTACTTAATTTGCAAAAGGCTTTTTCTGGACTGAAGGCCACTAAAACACCCTTCTCTTAGTGCCAATTCATTGCTATCTCTCCATTGTTCTATATTTAGTAGATGAGGTGTATATTTTTAAAGATACCCCAATACTATGTTACATGATAAAAAAATGTAACAAACGCATGTAATGAAAGAAAGAAAGAAAGAAAGAAAGAAAGAAAGAAAGAAAGAAACTTGTGGTGATCTTTAACAGGGCTTTGTGGGTGCAGTTCACCCCCATGCAGAAGGCTAGCAAAAGACCTGTGTGTGCAGCAAAAGGCCTCTCTGTGTAGAGGTTTTATGTTAATCTGAGAGTTACATTCTGAGTGCAGAAGTCCCAGTAAATCTCTGGGGCATCCATCCATGTCCTAGGTATCTGAATTATCAGTGAGTCTCTCATCCATACTGAACAAAATATACACACACAATTTTTTTTAAAAAAGATTAGGTTGGGTAAGAAAAATTCACTCCCTGTTTCCCGCTACATCTAAATCTCTCTATCCAAGAGAGATCAGTCCTCTCCAAATTATTTTACTCCTTCTAATCAACCTGTCATACTCGCTCTGATCCTTGCTTGTCAATCTCTGTGGTATCCACATGATACAGTCCCCTAGTTCAAGGGGAGTGGAAGGGAGTAAGGTGCCTGTGATTGCGAGATTATTATTATTATTATTATTAACAAACATTTATATAGCACCAGCAGTGTACCTGGCACTTTACAAAGTAATAAAATAGACACGGTCCCTGCCCCTGCGAGATGATAGTGTAGAGGATGTAGGGTGAGGCAAATCCAATTAAAAGGGGTGGGTGCATCATTGAGAAGGAAGCCAAACTGAACAGCAACATTTACTTCTTGAGCAAATGCAAAAAAGACAACATCATCCCGAATGGACTGAATATATACAATCTCTAACCACCACATACAACTGGAAATACGCAGAACAACTCTTCAGAAGGACTGCTGAGAAACTGAGAAACCACCTAATACACTTAACATACTCTAGAAGAAACCTACTAAAACAAGAAATCCTCTCATACACCAACATTTTGAAAGAGAAATCCAACAAATCCCACCTGGATATCCATCAAGAAATCCAAGAGAACTACAGCACAAAACTGACCACAGCCATCCATCTCAAAAACAAAAAACTGAACAAACTAAAACACCTGCACAGGACACAAGACACCACCACCAAACCCCACAATGTGATAAATCTGTCCAGACAGTCACTAACCAAAGCCGAACTATCAATACTCTCCAAAGAACTCAATTTCTGCCCAACAAAGAAACCGGAGGATATACTAATATGTGGGGAACTGGAAGAATTCTTCTGCCACCTCTGCCTTAGAGAATACTTCCACAAAAAGAATGGGACTCCAAACAATACATCCCAACCCCAGAACAAGAGAAAACACACCTCTGACTTCACACCCCAAGCCGGACACAACCCTACACTGGACCACTATATCAACTGCTTCAGGAAAAGAATGCACTGTCAAAGCCTGAACAAACACCACCCTCAACACAACCTGCCCAGGGCAGAAAGAAATGCCATCCATGTTGGACCATGAAAACAAACGAGATTGTGATGAAGTCGTCAGGAATCTGAACAAGGAAATAGAGGTGAAAGACTTGGGAGGTATCATTTACTATCTTGGAATACAAATAGAATGAGAAAAAAGATGGAAGTTTCCTTCTCAATCAAAAACAAAAGATAAAGGACATTTTAGAATGCCTAGGTATGACAGAGGCTAATGAAGTGGGGACACCTATGGAAACAAATTTCCTAAGCCAGGAAGGCAATGACGAGTCCCTACCACAGGACAACCAGTACAGAAGTGCAATCAGCAAAACGTTGTATGTAGCCACTGTCACAAGGCCAGACATTGCCGCTGCTGTAGGAATACTAAGCAGAAAAGTAAGTGCACCAACCCATAAGGACTGGATAGCAGTCAAGAAGATGGCACGGTACCTGAAGGGCACAATGCATTTAAACTTAAAACTACCAGCAAGCGAGAACCCCAGATTGATGGGATATATGGATGCGGACTGGGGCGGAGAAAAGACTGACCGCAAATCTGTGAGTGGAAATGTATTTCTCTATGGAGGCAGAGCAATCAGTTAGACTAGCCAGAAGCAGTCATTAATTGCCTTTTCATCCACAGATGCAGCCACTCAAGCATGTCAAGAGGTAGTATGGCTACACAGACTACTAAAGGACTTTGGAATAGATGAACTTAAGCCAACTGAGATGTATGAGGACAATCAAAGCTGCATTCAGCTTACAAAAATGGAAAGGACAAAGCCAAAGTTGAAGCACATCGACAACAAGCATCACTATGTGCGAGAAGCACAAGAAGAAGGACTTGTCGAAGTGATTTATTGTCCTACAGAAGAAATGATAGCGGATGTGCTAACCAAACTGCTACGCAGAGACAATTTCCAGAAGCTACAAGAAGCATTGGGAATTGTCAGCAGTGCACATAAGTGATTCGGTGAACGGGATGATGAGAAGGGATGTTGGAAATACATTCCTTAGTTACATCTCCCTTAAGCACCGTATCCTGCTTGTTTGCTAGAAACAGCAGGAGTAGAGACAGTCAGATCAGGGAACCCCTCCCCTATCCACTTTGTTCTGTTCTACTCCTGGCTAGAACCTGATTGGTTAGTCTCCTCTCCTCAGGATGTTTCTTATCTCTTTGTATCTGAGAGATATTCAGAGAGCTTCTCCTACTTCCCTCCTGAACACACCTAGTCTTAGGACTTAGTATAGATGTAGGCCTTTCCTATCCTGCATGTATTACTTAATAAAGCTACTTAAACTTAAGTTTGCTTCCTGCCTGGTTATTAATGACTCACACTCCTCTGTAAACTCTGCATTGGGCCAATCAATGCAATGATCTCACAGTCCTTGCATTCCAACAATCCAATCCCTCAAATCCAACCACAACATAGTAATCAAGCTGGCTGACAAAGGGGGCTCCATAGTTATCCTCAACCAAGATGACTACATATCCAAAGTAAACAAACAGCTCTCAAACCACGACTACTACCAAGAACTCTCAACAGACCCCCACATCACAATTCACTGCAGAACTGAAAGACACCATCAAAACTCTCACCTGCAATCTATAGGGTGAACTGTCTAACCTCATTCCCCCTAACCCAAACCCAGGAACATTCTACACGCTTCCCAAAATACATAAGGAAATGAACCCAGGAAGACCCATTATATCGGGGCACAGCACACTCACTGAAGGGATATCAAATTACATAGAAAATATCCTAAAACCACTGGCCATGCAAAGACCTAGCTTAATCCAGGACACCACAGACCTCCTCTGAAAACTGCGCAACATAAACAACCTCCCAGAGAATACTATCCTGGCTACCATGGATGTTATCTCACTCTACACCAACATCCTCCACAATGACGGAATTGCAGCATGCCTCAAATACCTCCAGGACTACAAGAAACACACGAACACCTATCCCAAGCACTTTGGAAAACTCATAAACTTCATCCTCACACACAACAACTTCACATTTCAAAACAAACATTATGTACAAACTATGGGAACAGCGATGGGCACCAGCATGGCTCCCCAATATGCCAACCTGTTCATGGGCCACCTAGAAGAGAACTACCGAGAGAAATGCACAAACCCTTCCTGTACCTAAGATACATAGATGACATCTCATATGGACTGAAGGGCTAGACTCCCTATTGGCATTCCACCAAGCCTCAATAATCAACACCCCTCAATCAAACTAACACTGGAACACTCCCAAGACAAGGTCAACTTCCTGGACACCACCGTCAGCATAAAAGATGGATCCCTACAGACAGCAATATACAGGAAACCCACAGACCACCATATATACCTCCACCAATCCAGCAACCACCCCAGACACACCAAGAAGTCCATCAGCCATATTCAAGCTCTCAGATATCACAGGATCTTCTCGGAAGAGAAAACCCAGAATGCTCACCTATCCACACTAAAGACCGCTTTCACCAAGCAAGGACACTCAAGCAGAGAAGTGGACCGCATAATAGAACGGACCATCCAAATACCCCATAAACAACCTCCTACAATACAAGAAGGAACCCTCCAACCGCACTCCTCTAGTCCTCACCTACCACCCCAAACTAGAACCCATATGTGACATAATAAAACAACTTCAACCCATACTTGATGAGGACCTTACCCTAAAAGTGACTTTTCCTAACCCCCCTCTTCTGGCCTTCAAACAACCCCCCAAACTCGCCCAACTTATCATCCGCAACAAACTACCCAACACCGAGCACAGTCCCACTCCCACAGGAACAAAACAATACCGGGACAAAAGATGCAAGACCTGCGCACACATCTCTGCTCCTAACAACATCCTGACACCCTGTGGTAAACCACTCCAAACACAAGGAAGTTACAACTGCAAGTTCAACGACCTGGCCTACCTCATCCAGTGCACCAAATGCCCCCACGGGAACTACGTAGGGGAAACCCACCAACCCCTACACAAACACATGAATTCCCACAGGAAGATGATTATGGACCAAAGCACAGACTCTACTGTTGGCATCCACTTCTCCCAGGATGACCAGTCCATCTCTGATCTCTCCATCCTAGTCCTGAAAGGCAGCCTCCACAACACTTCCAAAAGGTGTGCCTGGGAACAAAAATTCATCAGCCTGCTGGATACAAGAAACAATGGACTTAACCAGGACACTGGCTTCACAAGCCACTACAGAAATTTACAAGCTTAAACCTGTCCATTTGCAGCCCATCATTTATACTATCACAGGCACCTTTAACCCCTCCACTCCCCATTCCAGGCACCCTCTCAGTAACTCACACACCCCTTTTAATTGGATTTACCCCACCCTACATCCTCTACACTATCATCTCACAATCACAGGCACCTTACTCCCTTCCACTTCCCTTTCCAGGCACCCTCTCAGTGACTTGCCCCATAATACCACACCTACTCCCTTACAAATGCATACTTCTTCCCTCACCCCTCTCTGTCCTTACCCTCCCATGATGTAATGCTCCCCAGCCTCTGCATATAATCCCCGTGCCTCGCTTTGATCAGTGTACAGCTTGGATTTCTGACTTGCCTGATGAAGGATCCTGTGAGGTCCGAAAGCTTGCAAACCTCCACCAACCTGAGTTGGTCCAATAAAAGATAGCTATACACTACTTTGTCTCTACGACCTATTTTGGGGACCAACATAGCAAACACACTCTCTCTTTTGGGGCTGGGTCACACAAAATGCTGGAGGATCAGAAAACTAGTTTGGTTTGAGTATGGATTAGATAAGCTTCCAAAACTAACTTTAAAAATATTTAGATTGCTCTATATTAACTCTCTCCACTGCTTGAGTCATGAGCTGATGATAATAATATACAAATAAAGTTAAAAACTCCTTAATATTTACCTAGTAAAACACTGGCATCAATCATCCCAAGTTCAACAGCTGTGGCTGTTCTGATGGTGCACGTGAACGGGGTCTGAAGAAGGATGCTCACTTCTCCAAAGGACTGCATCTCTCTCAGCTGACCAACGAGAACTTGTCTTATCCGTTTAATCTGGTTGGGAAACATGAACAATCCCCCCCAGTCCGAAATAAATAACCTGCAAATTGATATAGAGGAGCTGGTACATTTTATTAGAAAATGCTCATAAAAATATATGTAAAGTGTATTTGAATTCACTATAATTGTACATGACAATTTTTCCATGACAGTTTTTGGCAGAATATTTATTTATTCCATTTCAAGTGATTTTACCCCTCCAAAATATTGCCTGTCTCTGAAAACTGGAGGGACTGATTGCATCATGTTGTGATGCCATATGTGATTATATAACAAGCAGGCCTGTAGCCAAGAAGGGGGTTGGGTGGAGGGCTTCAGCCTTCTCTGCCAAGATTCTCCCCCTCCCATTACTTCCTTCAGTTTTTGATAAGTCGTCATTCAGAAGTTGTCTAAAACAAAGAAGTTGGGTTTGACACACTGGCTGCAAACCTCAAACAACATACTCCAGGAGTAGTCCTGTTGACTTTAATGAGACTACTCCAGGATAAAGTGATTTCAAGATTACAGCCAAGGAGTCTACACTCATGTGAATGAGGCTGCCCCTAAACAATACCAGATGTGCTTCTTTGCATAACTGGCTGCAGCCTCATTGACTGCCTGCATCTGAGTCAAATATGGTAATGATGCCCTGACTTGCAGATTGTACCAGCCATTGAAGAAAGATAGGTAGGCAGTGGTGTACTGAGGGTAAAAACACATGAGATGGTGGCCTACCGTGGCCCACATTTTCACGCTTTGGCCCGTGAGCCACCAGCACGTCTGTTAAGGCCCACCAGAAGTTGGCTTGAGATTGCCCCGGGCTGTGTCAGAGACTAGCTTAGGCTCTGACCCCCAGGATTAGCTCCAGGTCACAGCCCAGGCTAGCTTCTGCCCAATCAGGACACATCAGGCTATCATGTGTGGTGTGGCCCGCCATGACCCAGCACAGATCAAGTCTGCCGTGGCTGCCTGTCATGGTGAGGGGAAGGGCGCTAGGCATAGTGCATGGGCCAGCTGACTACACGTTCCTGCTACTTCCTGCCCTCCCCAGTGGCTCAGCCACAGAAAGGTGTGGTGAGGAGCCCAACCTGGTCCAGACTGCATCTGCCGTGGCTTCCCTTACTGACCTGGGTTGTCACAGTGATGCAGTCACTTCTGTTTCCACCTTATGCATACTGTATGTCTTCAAATTTGTTAAACACATTAATATTTTTAAGTGATATATTAAAATACCTGTTGGTACACTCTCGTCTCCATGAGGCCTGCCAGAGTGTGGCTGCAAGACTGATGAAAAGCTAATTATTCTGGAAATTTCAGTTAAAAGTGGAAGTGGCCAAATTTATCTCTCTCTTTCTGAATTTTTTTTTTTAATTTGTCTGATGCATTTCACACAGAATGGCAAATTGCCAAAACATTTTGCAATTTTAGTTTTAGACTAAATTCTGATAGGTTTACCTAACTCTGAGTAATTTGTCACTTCCAAAGTACTGTAGAATTCAATAGAACTATTCTGATACTAAGTAGTTCTGAGTACAGCTTGCAAAATTTGCCCTTTGATAGTGAGGGGAGGTTATTGTACTAATAATTACAGGGTATATATAGTGGTTTTACAGTATTCACAATGGCAGTTAAAACATTTGTAAAGTCAATCACTGAATAAGGAGGACTCTACTAGTGTGTGCCATTTCAGCCCTAATCTGAGCTCACAAACTCCGAGAAGGAAGATAATCAATAAATTCATCCTCCTTCAGCCTCTACAATAGACCGCTTGTGGTTATGAAAGTTGCATAAGTTTTGCAACGTGAGCTGTTGCTACTCCACTGTGCCTGTCCTCTTTTCTGGTCCATGCTTCTAACACAAGGTAAGACACAGAAGAGTTCTCACTTTCAGTTTAAAGAGATAAACTGATACCTTCCCATGTCAATAAATGAAAACAAAAGTTTATTTATGTATGTATGTATTTATTTATTTATTTTAAAAAATTCTTACCCCCACCCATCCTGCCACAGTCAGCTCTGGGCAGCTTACAACTGAACAATAAAAACACTCAAAAACAAGGAGGAATTAAAATATCCCCAACCACCCACCACCCTAACCCATTCCCCCCACCCTAGCCATCCTCCCCAACAAAAGCCAGGTGGAACAGCCACGTCTTACAACAGCATCGAAAAGAGGAGAGATCTGGGGCCAAATGGGTCTCCACCAGCAGGGAGTTCCACAGCTATGGAACAGCCACCAAGAAGGCCCTCCCCATCGTGGCCCCCTGGCAGACTCAGGGGACCTTGAAGAGAGCACCCCCCTGATAACCGCAGGGGCCCATCCAGGACTCGGGGGTGAGGTGGTCCTGCAAATAGGTCGGTCCAAGGCCGTTTAGGGCTTTATAGACAAGCACCAACACCTCAAATCAGGCCTGGAAGTCGGAAGACTATAGGCAGCCAGAGTAGAGACTGAAGAACCAGTGTAATATGTTCCCACAAGAAGATGGGCTGCCACATTCTGCACAAGCTGCAGTCTCCCAACCCATCGCCATGGGTAGCCCCATGTAGAGCATGTTACAGTGGTCAAGTGTTGAGTTAGAAGCACTTGGGTCAACTGTAAATATAAATAAACCACAGGATCAGTCACAGGTCAGGTCACTGCTCTGCAGCAAATGTAAGTAAGAAGTGAAATATCATGAAGAGCTTAGAAGAGTACGCAGAGTTAAACATCAAATGTTACAGCAGCAGATACAGCAGTCAGAGACTTTGCTGTCGTCTCCATTCAGGATCTCGGTGTAAATTCACTAATCAGCATTACTGTATCTGACCTGTGCTGCACACACAGTCACAGAGCTGAAGAGGAGCATCTCTCCTCTTGTGATGTTTCTGACTGCAATTACCATACCATGAAACAAGAACAGAAAAAGTAGAAGCTACAATGCCTGTGTTAACAGCAGCAATTTGGTGTCTTTTTGACAGCAAGGGGAATTCACCCTGACAAAGGGCATTAGAGATTACCTTCAATTAGAGTGGTCTTCTGGCTACCAAAAGATCCCATGAGAAGAGATGATGCAAACACAACAAACACAACCTTGCAGAATTCAGCAGCAGCAGGAGCAGCAGCAGCATCACAACATACGCCCCGTCTTTGTCTCTTGAAAAAACTCCCTTTGAGTGCTTGACCCTCTGAGTTAAGTAAATGACACTATGTCCCCTCTTTCCAGGATCTCTCCCATCTAGATCCGTCTCCATGCCAGAGATGTTTTATGTTCCTCACTACTTCCAGGAATTATATATAAGGCAAGTCTGGAGTAGAGAAGCTGACAAAACCCATCAGCTCTGTCAGAATTAGGGTTGCCACAATCCCTGCAGCTTTGAGCCAAATGGGTAAAGGGACTCTTCTGCCCTTCTCTGAAATAGCCCCATACCCCATGGAACGTTATTGTAACAGTACAGGGGCCTGCCAAAGATCCTACACACGTTTTGACCCAGTCCCTAGGGTTCTGGATATACTGCATTGTCCCTAATAGCCTTCCCTTTGGAAACCTGTCTTTTGCTCTCCTCAGTCCAGCCAGCCAGGTCTGTCTTCAGCTGAGCTTCCTGGCTCCAGTCTGGCGCGATCCATGTCCCTAGAGAGCCTTCCTTCACCTGGTCCCCTAATGCTCCTTTGGGCTCTCCAGGCTTCCCCATAGCCCGTGGCCTTTGCTCAGCTGGGGAGCACCCAGCTCCCAGCCTCACTCAGGCTCCTTGCTCAGCAGTGGTGCTTCACGTGCTGCTGTCCCACTCCTGAGTCACAACACTAGAGCCCAGGTGGGTCATCTTTGCTCCTCCTCCCACACCTGTCCCGTCAGCCTCTCCCTCTTGCTCAGGCCAGTTCTCTTGTTAAAGAAGCCAGACAGCTCCACTGTCTGTTCTCTTTCCTTAAAAGGCTAGACAATCCTGCTGTCTGCCCTGTTATAGTTATGACATTGGTGTTAACAGATGGGATGTTGCTCCACACGTGCCCCCATTGGCCCAGAATTCACCTGCCTCTCTGTCAGGTAGATTCCAGATGTTCACCCCAGCACCGCTCCTCAGCCCCACAGTCTCGGTGCTTACACAATGTCTAGTGGCTGTGGGGGACTGGATGAGGGCGAGCCGACTGAAGTTGAATCCCAACAAGATGGAAGGGATGCTAGTGGGGAAGGCGGTGGGTGTGGCGTCCCTCATCATTGACAGGGTTCATCCTTCCCTAGTTCCCCAGGTTCAGAGTTTGGGAGTGCTCCTTGATGCGTAGCTTCGTCTAGATGCCCAGGTTGGAACTGTGGTGAGGAGTGCATTCCGCCAATTACACCTGGTGCAATGGCTTCAGCCACACATCTCCGACTGACCTAGCCACTATAATCCATGCTTTCATCACCTCAAGACTGGACTATTGTAACACACTCTATGTGGGGCTTCCCATGGTGATGGTTCAGAGATTGCAGCTGGTGCAGAATGCAATGGCCTGTCTCCTTACAGGGACTGATCACGGTGGGCATATTACACTGGTGCGCTGTTCTCTGCACTGGCTGCCTATAGTCTCCTGATTCAAGGTGCTGGTTCTTACATATAAAGCCCTTTATGGCTTGGGACCCATATATCTGTGGGATCACCTCACTCCCCGTGCTCTGGCTTGGCTTCTGTGATTGACTGGGAGTGCCCTTTTCAAAGTTCCGCGGGTATCCCGGTGGGCAACTATGGAGAGGGTGTTCACGGTGGCTGTGCCGAGGCTGTGGGACTTCCACCTGGCGGAGGCCCAGGTGACCCCGAACCTCTACTCTTTTCGACATCAATGCAAGACCTAGCTGTTCTGCCAGGCCTTTGGTGAGGGAGATGGGTGAGGGTGTTTTTTTGTTTTTATGTTGGGTGGTAATACTGGGGTATTTTTACTCCCTCCCTTTTTCCTGGGGGGGGGATGCTCCACCCCTTTTAGATGTTTTATGTTGCTGTTTGTGTATTTTTATGTATGTTTTTAATACTTTTATATATTGCAAGCCACCCCAAGCTGCCTTTGGCAGGACTGGCAGGATATAAAATGTTTTAATAACATAAAAATAAAATAAAATAAATAACTAAAATTTGGTAAAATACTCAGTAAAATAAAATTGAGTACCAAGTATTTTTTGAGTACCGAGTTCACTTATATAGGACCAAGAAAACCCTCGTGTGTTACAGGTAAAGCACTTGAGTACCGAGTACTGGACCGAGTACTGTGGTAAGGCCAGCCATGATACTTGATTAACCTTGCTGCAGAATCGGACCCTTCATGTTTGGGGCTTGAAGCTTTTAATTTCTGCTGGGGCTTGCCAGGGCCCAGCCCCAGGAATTGTTTTCAAACCAGGGCCCAGCCCCAGCAATTATTTCCATCCTTGACTTGTAGAGTCAATCTGAATTTAATTGCCTGGCTGCTTCTGCTGTCACTATTGGACTGGCTTCAGCTCCTGCAGTTTCTTTTCCCTCCTTGAGTTGCAGATTCAATCTGTGGTTAATTGCTCAGCTGCCACCAGGCTGAATTCAGCTGCTGTACAGTCATGTGATGCAGTCATGTGACAAGTTGTGAGTGCGTGGCAGTGGCCGCATATTCCCCACTGCTGAGTCCGCCCAACACTGAGGGATGCGGCAAGAGCTCTACCAAGGATACAGCAACAGCTGAGCTGTCTGTGAGGTAGTTCTGGGCAGCTGACAGGGGACATATTGATGGGGGCTGGCTGGAGGGGTTGGAGAAAGGGGTGGTGGGGGGCATGATGGGGGATGGCTTGGGGGGTTGGGGAAACTGGCTGACTAGGGGTGTGAAGAAAGGGACTGAATGGGGACTTGCTGAGGGGTTGTGGAAAGGGCTCACTGGGGGGCATGATGTGAGATGGCTGGGGAGTTTTGGGAAAGGGCTGACTGGGGACATGATTGGGACTTGCTGGAAGGTTTGCGGAAAGGGGCTGACTGCGGGCCCTGGTGGGGGGTTTGGGGAAAAGGCTGATGGGGGCATGATTGGGGATGACTGGGGGCATGATGTGGGTTGGCTGGGGAGTCTGGGGAAAGGAGCTGTCTGGGGGCATGCTGGGGGCTGGGTGGGGGTTTGGGGACTTGTTATATTCTGTGGTCAGGGGGCGTGACTTCTGGGGACAGGCCCTGGCATTACATTTTTTTACAAATTAAGCACTGCTGCAGTTCTAAAACTACTTATGCCAAAGCAGTTCCACTGAAGTTGAGACAACCTACAGAATGGAGTTTCTTGCCTTAGTTCTTGCCTTGCAAAGTTGTCATGAAAGTTTACCAGATGAGACAATAAATTGCACAATCCTCCCCATACCATGATATTTTAGATAGATAGATAGATAATTGATAGAAATATCTACACGTACCCACTTGTTAATTTAATTTTCCCCACCCCAATCATGAGAGCATGGATAAGGGCATTGGAAGAAGGGGGGGAAGATTGTAATTGTAAATTGGTAATGTGCAACTTGTAAATTGTTTTGTAAATTGTAACATTGTGATGTATTTTTGAGGGTGGATGGGCAATGGGTTTGGATATTTTTATACTGCATTTTAAATTTTGTAATCTGTCCAGAGTCCTTGTGGGAAAGTATGGGGTAAAATCTAAAATAATAATAATAATAATTAGATTTTTTCAAGACTAGTTTATCTTACTTGTCAACCTGGGAGCTGAATATAGCATTTTTTGTTTGTTTTTTGATTTCTTTCTCTGGTGCTTGAAATTCTGTGGAAGTCTCACATTTATGACTAATGTGCATTTTTCAAGTAGGTCAGGAAATTACCTTTCTACAGGAAAGGTCAGCATTCTGTTCCTAGCATCCAAAGTAAATTTCACAGAATGAAGAGGTTATGTGAACAGTAGCAGAAGCAGACGCAACACAGCACATCAAGAGAAAACAACAGGAAGATCCATCAGACACTGAGACAGGGGGTATTTTTACACATACGTTAAAGTTCTGGATTTTTCAATCTTCTGGGTGCACAAGTAAGTTCCGGATTCATTTTTCACACACACAGAGCCCTGAGGCAGTTCCTGGATGCATTCTTCACACAAACACTGCCCTGAGGCAGCCTAAAGTAGCTGCAACTGTAAGCGTGACAGGCTGCCATGGAAACCAAGTGACCACAGCTGCCTTGGAGCAAAGCAGTTGACCAGGAGAACTGCCTCTGCCCCCCCACCCCAGGGTGGCAGGCTCTTTCCTGTGCCCGCTTTGGACAGGAGGC
This sequence comes from Sphenodon punctatus, assembly GCA_003113815.1. NCBI lineage: Eukaryota > Metazoa > Chordata > Lepidosauria > Sphenodontia > Sphenodontidae > Sphenodon > Sphenodon punctatus. The sequence goes on along the minus strand of QEPC01015110.1, from coordinate 261,911 downwards.
GGGATATGGGGGGGAGGTTTGCTGCGCCGCTGGGGCTGTCAGTCCCAAGGCGGGAAAACGGCCACACTGCAGTGCAGGATGATCTAGAATCCTGACGAGGTTGCTGCACAGCCCTGGCAGCTGAGATTGGGCGAAGGGGCCCACTTGGGCCACAACACACTGGGGCGGAGCGAACTCCGCAATGCATGCAGCTCCAGCCTCAGCTGTAGGCTGGAGCATGACCAGATCAGCAGCACCTGCAGTCAGGAAGCTTTTGGCTAGGCCTCTGGTGGCTGCGAGCACCTCCCCCCCCCCTTTCCTCCCGTGAGTGTACATGAGCCCGCTGATGGGCACGGATAAGAAGAGGACCCCTGCCACCACAAATAGGTGGCAGCGCACGCCCAAGAAGGCATCAAGTGACGGTGGCGGAGCCGGCAAAAACCATGGGAGCAGTGAGGCCAGAGGCGGCCCCTTTACCAAGGAAGCAGGTGTTAGTGGGCATGGAGCCCCCAGGTTTGTCGGTTGGGGGGTGGGGGGAGGGACAGAGGCCCCACTGTATGAGAGATTGGCGGGCTGTGAGACCCTGCTGAGGGTGCTTGCGGCTGGGGGTCCGGGCGGGTTAGGGGATCAGAGCATAGCCTGACATGCTCCCCCACAGGACCCCCCCGTCTGCTGCCCGGGGGACTGACCCACTGGTTGAGGGAAGGGGCCTGGTGTAGACCGGCCTGANAGTAGCTACAGCTGTAGATGTGACAGGCTGCCATGGAAACCAAGTGACCACAGCTGCCTGGAGCAAAGCAGTTTACCAGGAGAACTTTTTACACACAATGGTTCTGGGAGAAGTTCTACGTAGAAGTTCAAAGATCCAGATGTTTAAGATCTGGGTGAGTGATTTAGACATGCAGAAAGTTCAGGATGTAACAACAAACATTGGTGAGAAATGTGTGTGCAAAAACACCCAGGGTCACAGGAGTGAACCTAGTGTCAGACCCTGTGACAAGGATTTGTGATGCTGCCTCTTTAAGAATTGGAAAGCTAGAAGAAGTCATCTGAGAAGCTGTAGTGAAAAGATTGTAAGATATTTGTGTACCAGTGGAGCCAGATTAGTGGGCATTTATACATCTTATTTTGACCTGTATATGTTATAGAATCCATCTTGATTGATGTGTGTAAAAACATATACATTGAGAACTGGCAACTCAGTTCATGCAATGGATGTATCTTATGTAAGTCTCTTTGGCAACTTTCTTATATTGTATAAGTTGTTGTTTAGAATGTCAAGGCCAAGTAACTAAATGTTATGGGAAGCCCTTATCAGTAGTGAGTTTAATTGGGGAGCTAGGAATGACCCAGTAAATCTAGCACATGTGCAGTGGGTTGCATAGCGGATTACGTAATTGGTCACACATGCACTTAATTGGTAGAGTGAGTGTGTTACACCAGGATACTATAAAGTACAGTGACTGAATCCCATCAGGGCAGATGCAGGCGCAGACGAACTTCACTGCTGGCCACTTGACAGACGTGCTAAAGTGGGCACAGCAGAACCTGGGGCCCACCCGAGGATCATCTCGCAGCCGGTGATTGGAGTTTCCAACTTGCACAAAGGGATGTGAGAGAGCTTGCTTTTACTGTTTGTATTTACTTTTACTTTTATACTTTGTATATAATAAATCAGCTTTCTTGACCCTATTTGTCTGAGTTATCACTGAATTGATCCAAAGAACAAACAATTTCAATACAGAAGCTGAAGCTGGCTTTAAAAAGGTGAAAGAATCTGAGGGGAATGGCGGGCTGATGAGAATTCTTGGAGCAGCTGGAACTGGCAGGGGCGGGGGGTGGGCTGAAGAAAGCCCAAGCCTCAGGAAAGAGAGGCAGGAGCTTACAAGCTGCAAATAGGAGAGCCTGGACCAAGCCAATTCTACACCTATGGAGATCTCAAGCAGCAAGACCAAGTTGAGGAGATCAGGTGTTTTTGACTGTGACACAGGTCTTGATTATATATTAGGAGGCCCAAGTTCCATGATTATATATCAAGACCCGTTCCAGATGCCTGTGCAACAGTCAGATTCCACCTGATCTCCTCAGCTTATATATATAAAAATTCAGATGTCTGTCTGTTTGCTGGTCAGTTGCTCCAGTCTAAGGCTTTTTTATTTTAAATCGTAGAGAGTCCATTGAGTTCTTAAATGAAGGGTCGTTGAACCCTTTTGTGTCTGAAGGTTACAGGGCCATGACTGATGGCCGGGGCCAACGTCACACTCACCCAACATCAGCCCATAGGTAAAATGAAGGGAATGGCAGTTGCTGCTGTCACAGCTGCTGTACAGCTGTTGCTGTTGTTACAATACACTGTTCTGCCCACAGCCAAGTTGGAGGAGTTAGCAGTATGGCTGGCACAGTAGGGATCAATCAGAGGGGGTACGCATAGAGTTAAGTTGTGGAGGTCTCCAAATCTTTAATGACTGAAGGTTACAGGCCCAGTTACCGGTGCCAAAGGTAAGGTCACCCAACGCTAGAACATAGATAACTAATGTTCACCAGGAGACTGGAAAGATACACAGATGTTCATCCACATCCCCCCACAGGCCTGGCAGCCTGTCTGTCTGTCTAATGGCCAGTCATTCTGACCAATGGAGGACACTCTGGAGAAGTGATGTAAAGTGATAATGCACTGCCCCAGTAGTCCGGGATAGCTCCCTGGCATGTTGGCAGGTTAACAGCTAAGTCCCCGGCAAAGTATTGTAGGTTAACAGCTAGTAACCTTACCACATGCAGACCCAGAGCAACTGCCACGGACCCTACTATTTTGCCTACTTCCAAGCCCCCCACAGTTGCCCCTGTTTTCACCAGGGCAGGACGTGGGGGCCCCACTCCCTCCCAGAAGATCCCCAAATATGACCACCTTAAAGGCCCTGTAAAGGGTGGCCTAGAGAGGGTGTGGTTATAGAAGGAGGGATGGGACCACCATGGGCCTTGCATTTTGTCTTTGCCCAGGGACCCACACATTCTAAAGCCTGGCCCTGCCAAGTGTTACTTATGCTAGAAGCCCACAGACTGGGAAATTAGACTAAGGTTTGCATAACTGGGCTAATAAAAATAAGGGAAACTCATAATTTTCAAAGATACTAACGAGCTCACCATTTTCCCCATTGGTCGCATCACAAGTCCTTCAATTTCTCTGTATACATTGCAGTATCCGGAATGAATAAATCCTACAAAGCTGCTTATTTCTCCTGCCTTCATTATCACTGCAACAAAAGAGCAAAAAAGGAAAAAAGAGATGGCAGGGGTGTTTCTCCCAAAAAAACCCACATTTTTTATTTTAAAAAATATTGGAATATTGCAAATGTTGAGATTTTATATCCATTATGTATATTTCATAAGTTAAATAGAAATTGAGCTTCATTATTCTAATGCCAGACATCAGTCCTTCCATTTACAATGTCAGGAAACTGATAAATCTGAACAGAATCTCACTGACATAAATCGAGATGTGTCCATGCACGTGCAGCTGTCTAGCCAAACAATGTACATTAGAGAAACCGGGTCTTAATTTACAATAAACATATAGAATGAACACAGCAATATACAGTAGCAATAGGAATGTGCAAACAGAATGGGGCTTGGATGTTCGGCCGTTAAGCCCCCCAAACTAAGTTTGGGTTCATGCGTTCTGTCCTGTGGAGTTCGGTCCCGCTGAATGTTCGGAAGGTTCTGCCGCAGCGGAGGGTTGGGGTGCTCCAGGGGGACCCATGGGAGTATGGCAGGCCATCAGAGACACAGCAGCAGCAGCAGGAACAGCAGAGACTGGGAAGGCTTGGCGCTTGGCACCTCGGCTTGCCCAGGCAGGCAGGCTCAGTGCTTGGCCCCCGGGGGTGCCTGTGGAACCATGGTTGGCCATCTGAGACCCAGCAGCAGCAGCAGCAGCAGCAGCAGCAGAGGCCGGGAAGGCTTGGGGCTTGGTGGCTGGCCTGCCACCCCAACTTGGTCAGGCACTGCAGGCTGCCAGGCATCAGTGGAGCAGCAGCGGACATTGGATTGCCTGGAAGCAGAACCCATGGCAACAGCAGCAACAGACAGACAGACACCTTGATGAAAAGCAACTGCTCCACCAACTTGGCCCCCATTCTCAGGCGGTACGGCGAGTAAATGTCATCTGCCATGGAGAACACCCACTTGCTGGGGACACTCGTTGGTAGGCAGGATAAGAGACCCTTGACCACTTTTGACAGGGCAGGCCACACACTGATCTTGCTGTCCCAGTAGGTCAAGGGATCACTGCTGGGTTTGATGCATGGCTCCTCCTTCAGGTAGGTCTCCACTACTGCTGAGGCACCATCATACTCCCTCAGGTACCACCTCCACCACTGACCTCAGCCATGCTGCTTGCCCTGCTGTGGAAGAGCCAATGCTCCCCAGAGTGGCCTGCATATAGGAGCTGCTGCTGCTGGCAATAGGGGTGCTGCTGATGCTCAGTCTGCTGCTGGTGCTGCTACCGCTAGGGCTGGGGTCAGGGATAGACCCCGCCGGCGGAAAGGGGTGGCTGCTCCCACTCCCACCATCCCCAGGGGTGTCCTACTGTTGCTGCTGCCGCGCACTCTCCAGAGCCCTCTCTACCGGCTGGACCCTCTCCACCAGTTCATCCTTCCAGTGCCCATAGAGCAGTGTCTGGCATGCCACGCTGCCCTTGACACTCGGTCCAGAATGGTTGCCAATGCATATTCCGCCCGCTGCAGGAGCTCATTGAACCGCTCCTTCAACCCTGCCTTCAGCTGCTGCACCAGGGTAACCACCACATCTGCCATCTTACTGCCCCAAGGGCCACAATCCCATCCCTGGATAATTTCCTCCAGCATCCTGTGGAGACTCTGAACCAGAGGGGTCACCTGGCTGATGGTGGCCATGGATGAGATGATGGTATCCGTCATGGCCAGGAATGGTCTCAAAACAAAGACTGTGTGAGCCAGGATCTCCCATTCCACCCCATTGTACCCTGGAGGTGCCCCACTGTCCATCACCAGTTGCACCTGATGCAAGGCGGCTTTCTGCTCAAGAAGCCACTCGAGCATCAGGAAGGTCGAATTCCACCGTGTGGACACATCCTGCACCAGCTCGTGCACTGGGGAGCCCTGCTCTGCCTGCTTCACCCGGAGGAGGTTGCTGCTCTTCAGGCTCTGGTTAAAAAAACCAGCCAGATTCCTCCCTGTTCGATCAGGGAGCTAAGGGTGCCTGCCTCAATCCCATTCTCCTCCAAGCCCAGAGCATCCCTGACCACCAGGTGAAGGGTGTGTGTGAAGCAAGGGATGCTGGTGAATCCCCCCTCGTGGACTGCCCTCAATATGTTGGTCGAGTTATCTGTCACCACGCACCCCTTGGTGAAGGCTGCACCAGGCATGACCCACTCCATCACCATGATGGTCAGGGCTGCCTTGATGTTCCGAGCAGTGTGGGGGGCATCCATGATTTCCGCCTGAAGCAGGTTCCACCTATTCCCTGCTTTGGGACCCCTCCTGCCACTGCCAAATGCTGCCTCCAGGTCCTGTCACCAGTGCGCCGTCACAGCCAGGTAGGCATGCTGAGCGTTCCTGCTCAACCACAGATCTATGGTGAAGTGGACGGTGGCACCCCAGCCCCTTCCAGCTGTACCCTCACCCGCTCCTTTAAAGCCCGGTACAAGGCTGGCACCACCTGCCAACTCAGGATGGTGTGCGACGGCAGATTAAACGAGGGGGCCACAAAGCCAATCAGATGCCTGAACCCCATGTCCCTGACCACTGAGAAGGGCTGCCCATCCAGGGCAATCATTTCCCGCAATATGCACGTGGCTTTCACTTGAAAGCCACACCACCCTCCACATCCTGCGCCCACACCAGCTCCTCCACATCCTGCAGGGCAATCATTTCCCTAACATGCGCGTAGTTTTCACTTGAAAACCACGCCGTCCACATCCTGCATGATGATCATTTCCCCCAACATGCACGTGGTTTTCATTTGAAAGCCACGCCACCCTCCACATCCTGCCCCCACACCAGCTCCTCCATGGTGGACTGATGCTGCTGCTGCTCCCCCCTATCAGCGATACCACTCCTGTTGCTAGAGGCAGCTGTTCGAGCAGGACGCTTGCCTGTTGATGGAGGTGGATGACTGGCCACTGCAGTTGGGAACCCGCTGGCATGACCTGCCCCTGCCTTCCCGCTTAGTAGCACAATGCTGTGGCATCCCTTAAGGTGCCTCACCATGGCAGTTGTGCCAAGTTGGTGAGCACCTGCCCACGCTTCACCACCTTCTGGCACAAAGTGCATTTCACCTCCCTGGGATCATCTGCCCACACCAACTGAAAATGCACCCAGACAGAGGATTTTTTGCCCCCTCCTGCCTTAAGGCCCGCACCGGGTGATGCACCGCTACCAGCACTGCTGGGAGGGACAGAACATGGTGGCAACACAGCTCTCAGTGGAACAGCTATCTCCTCAGCTCCAGACATCTCTGTGGGACTAGTGTCTGCCTCTCTGTCCCCAATCACAGTGATGCTCTGCGAAGGGGAGTACTGGGACCCTGAGACTGATCGATTGCCCACCATGCTGCTGCCACTCTCCCTGTGCCCCCTATAGCTGCTGCTACTGCTTCTCCTCTCCCTGCTGCCATTGCCCAGGGATCGGGTCCTGCCTCTAGCAGTCGGGGTGGGATCCACCAGCCCTGGACTGCTGGGGATCGCCTCAATAATGGGGGAAGATGGTAAACTTCGGACCCTGCTTCTGAAGCACCTGCAGAGACAACGACAGCCTCCTTGACTGCAGGCCTTCCAGTGCCCTGCGTGGCAGTGGAGGACCTTAGCAGGAGGTGCCGCCAAACCACACCTGGGTAGTGCCACAGCTGGGAACCTTGGAATCCTGACTGTCAAAATCAGGCCTGTGCAGTTTGGGGCGTGGTGATGGGCTCATGGTGCTGCCTGCTGCCAGTCCACTGGCACGGCCCCTACCACCTCTGCCACGTGCCCCATTGCCCGCCTTACGGGCAGCAGACCTTCCCTTCTCCATGTCTTCGAACCCAAAGAATGCACTTGAAAATTAAAATCTATGGAACTAAATGGAATATTATATCTACAAAGGCCTAGTCCTACAAACACACGCAGGTNAGACAGCTCACAACAAACAACACAGGGAGGGGTACAAAACTGAAATGAAACCTAAATCAATCTAATGCTACTCTAAATAAATCCAAAAACAGGGGAAGGGAATCAGGGATGGAATATATACAGGGAGGAGGGAAGGACTCAATGGAGGGCAGGGAGGAACACAGGGAGGGGTAAAAAATAAAAATAACACCTAAATCTATCTCATCTAAATAAATGAAACTATGGAGGTAAATGTGTGGGAATGGGTGAAGTAGGAGGAGGATGGCAATGGATTAGGAACACAAACTGCTAGGAGAGGGAGCCTTCTGAAAATGCCTACTGAAAGGACCAGTGGCTAGCTCAGAAGTAATTCGAAGGGGGGAGGACAATGGCTTTTGTTACTTGCTGCGCCCCCCTTACCACAAACCCCATTGGCTCTGTACAGCCTAGTCCGTGGTCAATTGCAGACTGCGAAGCCAGTGGTCTGAGGAAAAAAGGGATGATGATTGGGCAGACTGACTGCTAGTCCAAACCTCTCCATCCCTGGCACCAGAAAGTCTGCTCCTCAGCTGCCCCACCCCTGGGCCTTCCAGTCACATTTCTCCCACCCGAACATGGCCGAAGTCACCCGAACATGGCTGAACTGTTCGGGGCTTCGGGTGTTTGGTTCAGCCATTTGGTTCAGCCATCCAAAGGGGCCAAGTTCGGGCCGAACACCGAACGTCCGAACTGCATTTGCACATCCCTAAGTAGCAATGACATATGCATATACAATTATATTCCAACAGGGCAAGCATTAAGTTCCTCAGGACAGTTAGCACTGGTCCTAACTCTTCTTGCCACGACTAATCCAATTCACCTTAATAAAATTTGTACTGGCACATAATGCCAGCACTGAATGGTCTGAGTCAGAGAAAAGTAGAAGGCGTGATAGGGATCTAAATTTTTTTTATTTCTTCCTAAAACTAGAGCATTTTTGTAAAACACACACACACACACACACACACACACACACACACAAAAGAAAACAACAAATGCAATGCTGGATAATGTAAAACAACCCCCCAAACTAAAGTGTTGTATGAGAGGAAAAAACCCTTCCAATTTCTGCTTCTTGATTGCAAAGGCAGACTGATTGCTGTGATCTAATCAGTGTGTGACAATGATGAGAAAAGATTTGTACAATTAGGCCAAAAATGTTAACATGATTTTATCATAGGCCATTTCATGCCCTAAAAATGTCATTTATTGTTGGTTATTTTAATTTGCTGCACATAAATATGTGCAAGCTGAGTTTCCTCAGTTTTTTTCTTTCATTATAATTGTTTGTGATAGGACTGAAAACTTGCTAACAACTTTCAAAACACTCAAAGGGCATTTTCACACAGACACTCTCCACCCACTACCCATCCACTATGCATGTTGCAGGGCTGCAGTGTTGCCCTATGGGTACCCTGTAACATGTATAATGGATGGGTGGTGGGTGGGTAGTGGGTGGAAAGTGTCATGTGTGAAAAAACCCATAGTGTTAACAGACATACTCCTGGATGTCTGTCCCACCCAGGGGAGGTGGAGGGCTTCCTTTGGCTGGGCAAGCTCTAGCACTGGGAACAATAATTCCCGCAGCTCCCCCAGCTGAAGAGGGGGCAGGGCGGGGAGCAACGTGAAACCACCCAGCCATGTTACCGCACTCGTGGCATCGCCCCACTGTGATGGTACAATCACCCATGGTTGGGAACCATGGCAACCCCCATGTTGGGAGGAGCTGGGGCCTGAAATAGATGTTCCTGCCCCTTTCTGCCCACTTCAATCCTGCTGGGCCTGGACTGTGGGCCTGCTTTGATCCAGGCCCACAGTCCAGGTTCAGCCGCCACCCTGGGCAGGGTTTGTTTGGGGCCCAAATCTGGTGAGCCTGGAACAAACGTACAGACATGATGCTGGCTCGGTTTGGTCAAAGCGGGCCTAAATGGGCTAGAAATCATCATCATGTCCTTTTAACACCCATAGATTTTAAAGTCAGAGATTTGTAAATTATTTGTACAATAATCTAGTCTCTCCTATATTAGACTGGCCATAGAATCTCAGAAATTATTTCCTAAAAGGAATATTTTTTTGAGCTAGAATGTGTCTTCTAGGAAAATAAATAAATAAATAAATAAATAAAACAAAAAACAACAGCAACATTGTCTTTAAGACTTTAAGTGATGGATAATCTACCCTATCTCTAGGTTTGTTTACCCCTACTTACTTATTGCTAATTTCTAGACAGAATAATCTAGTTTCAGTTTTTAATCTAGAGGTTCCCAAACTATGGGCAAGGACCCCAAGTAGGGTCAAACGATCTGTGGATGAGGTCATGATCTCAACTGCTATTTAATATACTTTGCATGTTTCTTTTGGTGGCTGAAGTTCCAAAATTATATTTAATTTTCAAAATAGGGTCACATAGGCAAAATGTTTGGGAACCACTGTTTTAACCACTGGATCTAATCTGCCCTTAGTCTACTAGATTAAACCACCATCATAAATTTCCACCAGTGTAGTGCTTTTAATCAGAATATGGATTGAGTATGAATAATTAACTTATGGAATTTGTTGCCAGAGGACATTGTCAAGGCCAGTAGTATAGCTGGGTTTAAACAAGGACTGGATAAGTTCTTAGAGAGTAGGTCCATTAATGGCTATGAACTAAGTAGTTTACGGGATGAACTTCTTACTGTTGGGAGCTGAGAGTGAACAACAAGGAATGGATTGTCCATTGTGACACTGCTGGTTCTTCTCCCATGCAATCGAGATTGGCCACTGTCGGAGGACAATATGCTGGGCTTGATGGATCATTCATCTGACTCAGTATGGCACTACTTATATTTTTTATTCTATTACATCCTTTTCCAAACTCTTTTCAGTTTTTCAGCATGTTTTTTTTTTTTTTAACTTAAGTGGTTACCAGAACTGAACATAATATGTCAGTAAAGCTCACATTATATAGGGATATCCCCCACTCCAAAATTATCCCAGTCTAGGGAAAGATACAGTCACCTTAAAAACTGGCAGGACAATCCTCCATCATTAAAGTCAGTGGGAGTTTTGCCATTGACTTTAACAGTTGCAAGCTTGCACCCTGAGTTTTAGTTTTGATAGTTTTCAATAAAACAGAAGTAGTTCTGAGTAACAGAAAGCCACCGTCTCACAAAAATAGACATGTTTTTCCATAATTTATAAGCTTTCCTTGAAATTACATTATCCACACCAGAATATGAAACCTATAATTCTCTTAGGTTTGAATTACCTGTATTTCACGCAGTTCATATATCACTTATAATTAAATGGGCAAAACTTTACACTTGCCACCTTACTTCTTCAGCTCCCATGGGCTTCGAAATTTATTCAGTTGGTATGCCAATGGAGCTAGATGTATATACAACCATGGAGAAACTTGGTCTCTAGGGTAGGAAGATTTTCTTAACTGTCATTTCATTATCATTGCAATTTTCTCTGTCTTTTCCTCTTGAATAGAGAAGATTTTTTCCCATCATCTTGCAAGAACAATAAGAACAGATTTTTTCTTCAGGCAAAGAATGAGATAAATAAACTGGCTGTCTAATAAGGAACCCAACATTTGATTACAGTAAAAACAATGGTCCAATCACCACAGTGGGTGTTTTTAGATGGACACACAGGCACCCCTCCCCAGAGCTGCTCAAGGGGTGCACTCCACTTCCTTCCACTCCTAGTTGCTCCTGGGTCCACTTTAGACAGATCCAGCAAGTTCCCCTGTCCATGGTCCGCTTGCATGGCACCTCCCACTATACAGTTCTGTAACTGTGTGGTGTTCCTGGGGCAACAGCTGGCCAGGAGTAGGGCTGCAGCATGGGTCTGCCAAGCAGTTGGACAGCAACTCCACTTTGGGCTGGTTCTGTGTGCTCTGCTGGCAGTGCTCCGGGATGTTCTGGAGCGCTGTAAATGGCGCTGCCCCAGAGCAGGATCAGTCTACTCCACTTCCACATCTGGCAGGACACCTTCAGATGGATCAGCCAGCCCAGGGGTGATGCAGACTGGCGCTGCCACCCCTGGAGCTGCGGTCCATCTGTTTACACCTAATGCCCTCATGGAACTCTCCTAAAAGAATTCCATGGCTATGAGTGGTTGTGAGAAAGAAAAGATTATGGTACCACAAAGAAGTGATTCTATACCAGATCCTAATGTAGTGTACAGCAGTATACGACATCCACTTAATTCAATGAAATGGTTCAGTTTATTCATGCTGGGCTGGTAAGATTTGCTTGACATCTGAATTTTCTCATGGCTGGAAACAATAACCACCAAAACAAACAAAAAGAAAAAAAATATTTTAAAGTTGCAAAATGTAAGTCCTGATATGCCACTCCAGTGAGGCTAAGCCAGATTTATGGCCACTATCCAACTTAATAGTGATTTTAATGTATAGGTTAGTCTGACCCAAACAGTCAAATACTATTTAAGAAGAAACAGCCACACATTTTTAGTAGTAGTACATTTCTAAACAGTGTAGAGAGGGTTAATATATTTAATGTTTTCACAAAGGACGTGTGAGTTGTTACACTCCATGTGTCCAAGAGGTTGATTATAAATTCATGTTTTATAACCATCTGCAACACCTCCTATTGATATGCTTGTATAACTACCTCTAACACATAACTCATGTGCACAGCATGCTTATGACATCTATTCATAATTTATTAACCTTTTGTAAAGTATTTATAAATGTAACCTTATTGTAAAGTGTGTAAAAAAACAACAACTGTTGTCTGCTGCCTCAGTGGACTCTGGTCGAGACACACATTTTCTAAAAAAAAATATTGGGGAGCAAATGAAGGAAATTAAAAGTGCTGCTGCTTATAATCCTCTCGTGTGGAATTTTCCAAAGCATTTAATGTGTTGTAAATGGGAGTTTTATCATTTGTTTCAATGTGAGTAGAACGAACACTTCTGATATTTCCAACAGTAATTTAGAAGTATTTGAAATACATTGTCCCAAGTAGTGTGATGAAAAGAACTTGAACATTAGCAAGAACTTTGACATCAACAAAAGGTATCAGTGAGAGAAACATATAATCAGTAGAGAAAAATGTACATTCAAAGCAAGACTCCTACATTGGGAACCAAGAGGAGAACATAAGCGGTTGAGATGGATTTTTAAATGGTAGTAAGGAATGTGTAAGCAGTCAGAAGAGTGCTGAAAAGCTGTGCTGATCCTGCCTCTTCCCTTCAGCTGTCCCTCCTCCCATCTGGAAGTCCTTTTCAGATGGGAGGGGGAGCAGAATGGTGGGGGCAGATCGTGAGCATTCTATTGGTTAACAGGAGTCTGAGCACAAAATAGAATGCTGAAAAGCTGTGCTGCACCTGTCTCTTCCTTTACCCCCCTCCCCCCCTTGAAAGGACTTCCAGATGGGAGGAGGGAAAGATGAAGGGAAAGATGAAGGGAAGAGGCGGGATCAGCACAGCTTTTCAGCATTCTATTGGTTGCTGACTTCTGCTAGCTAATTGAATGCTAAGCTATCAGATGTCTGTCCCTCCTTCTTCTGTCCCCCCTCCCATTCCTGAAAAGGGTTCCTATCCCTTTTCCTATCCCATTCCTATCCTCACAAAGTCCACTCTTCACCCCTCTGACGCTTCTAGCTACCATCCTGTCTCACTCCTTCCTTTTGCTTCCAAGCATCTTGATAGGGATGGACAAATGCGGTTTGGAAGTTCGGAGTTCAGACCGAACTCGATCAGTTTGGTCGACCGAACCAAACTTCCGAACCGAACTCGATTTTCGAACCAAACCGAATTTCCGGACTCGGTTCTGTTCGCCCATCCCTATAAGATAATATTCCATTTAATTCAATGGGGTTTGAATTTCCGAATTCTATTCGGAAGTTTGGAATTCAGACCGAACTTGAATAGTTTGGTCAACTGAACCTCCGAACCGAATTCGATTTTCGAACTGAACTGAACTGAATTTCCGAACTCGGTTCTGTTCGCCCATCTTCTTGAATGTATTGCCATGCCTACTCCCGCTGCCTCGACTTCCTCTCCGCCAACTCCTCTCTCAACCCGCTCCAATCTGGCTTTTGCCCCCTTCACTCTACTGGAACTGCTCTCGCTAAGATCACCAACGATCTTCTTGTGGCTAAATCTTTCATTTTCATTTCATTTCATCGTTAATTTATACCCTGCACTCTCGCAACCAAAGTCACCTCAAGGTGGCTCACATCAATAATAAATACAATATTTTGGGTTTTATCCCACGCAGAGGAAACCAAACACCAAATACATCATAAAACACAAGAAAACCATACCCTCCCATTTAACATTTCAATAATAACAACATCTAACAATATGCCTTACTAATCCATCTCAATACCCACTCTACCAGTATCAAACCATCCTTCCTTCCATCCCCTGCTGCCACCAGGGGTTTTCTTTCCTCTCCACCCCTCTCTCACTGGGGTGAAAGGAAGGCCTCCTCACAACTTTCACCAGTAGAAACCTCACATTGGGCAACCCCACCAGCGACCCCAACCTCCAGACCCGACCGAAGGGCAAGGGCACGACCAAAGGGCAGACCCCTTTGATCATGCCCCTTCAAGCCATTGTCCTCCTTGACCTCTCTGTTTCCTTCGATACTGCTGACCACGCACTCTTGTTGAACTCACTTCACTCCCTTGGCTTCCATGGCTCCAGCCTCGACTGGTTCTCCTCCTACCTCTCTGATCGCTCCTTAAATGTGTCTCTTGCCAAATCCACCTCCTCCTCCCTTACCCTCTTGGTTGGTGTTCCCCAAGCCTCTGTCCTTGGCCCTCTCCTCTTCTCTATCTATACCCCATCCCTAGGCAAACTCATTGCCTCCCATGGCTTCCAATATCACCTCTACACTGATTACAGCCAGCTCTATCTCTCTACTCCCTCTCTCTGTCCATCTGTTCAAGCTCGCCTCACCAACTGTCTCTCTGACATCTCTATCTGGATGTCTCAACATCAACTCAAACTCAACATGGCTAAAACTGAACTCCTTATCTTCCCTCCTCATTGTTCCTCTCCCTCTACCCTGTTGATCCTCATTGACGTGGTCACCATCCTTCCCATCCCCAAAGCCCATAGCTTAGGCTTAATCTTTGACTCACCCCTTTCTTTTAAACCCTACATCGACTCTGTTGTCAAATCCTGTTGCTTCTCCCTCCATAACGTTGCTACGATTCACCCTTTTCTCTCTGTCTCCTCTGCCAAAACCCTTGTTCATACCCTGGTCATCTCTTGCTTCGATTACTGTAACCTCCTTCTCACTGTCCTCCCCCAATGTCACCTTTCTCCTCTTATCTCCATCCCAAACTCTGCTGCCAGGGTCATCCACCTTGCCTGTCACTTCAACCATGTGCAGGCCCTCCTCTCCTCTCTTCACTAGCTCCCCCTTCCTGAACGAATCCTGCACAAGTTCCTAGTCTTTATAGGTATAAAGCTCTTCACAACCCTGCTCCTCTCTACCTCTCTGCTCTAATTTCCCTCCATACTCTAGTCTGTGAACTCCTGTCCTCCTCTGTCCCCTCTCTCGTCCTCCCACACCTCTCCTGCTCCCCTAACTACCTTTGTCCCTTCTCCCTAGCTGCCCCCCACTCTTGGAACTCCCTCCCTACCCACATCCGCCTCACCCCCTCCCTTTGTACCTTCAAATCCCTCCTCAAGACCCAACTCTTCCACTCTGCCCTCCCCTACTCCTCGCTCCCCTCACCTAACTCCTGCTGATACCCTCCATTCAGTAAAATCTGTTGTCTGAGGTCTATGTATTCATATCCTCACCACATGGACTATTAATAGTAATAATAATAATAATTAATACAATTTGCAATTGGGAAGCTTTCCCCATCAGCCTCCTATGTTGAGGCTGTGAGGATGGCAAAGAAAGAATTTTTTGCTGCCCTCATAGCATCTGCAAAGTCATGTCCAGTGGAGCTGTTCCGGGTGATGCAGGGGCTGGTCAGTCCAGCCTCCTTCTGCCTGGATGGGGACTTGTCCCAGGCCCACTGTGAGGAGTTTGCCATCTACTTTGCAGAAAAGTTCGCTCGAATCCAGAGCAACTTTGACATTGGATTAGGGACAGTAGAGGTGGAGCGCGAGGTGATGGAGGCCCTGTCTGGTCCATCCGTGTGGGATGAGTTTTAGGTAGTGACACCAGCTGATGCTGTGGATGTCCTGGGTTTGTTAGAGCCACCAGTTGTGAATTAGATCTGTGCCCGTCCTGATTGGTGAAAGCCTCCAGGAGACGTTGGGGATGGTGCTGGCAAGGGTAATCAACATGTCCCTTCAACAGGGGAGACTGCCCCCCGGTCTCAAGGAGGCCATGGTGCGCCCCCTGCTGAAGAAGCCATCTTTGAATATGGATGCACTCGCCAGCTACCGACCTGTCTATAATCTTCCCTTTTTAGGCAAGGTTATTGAAAGGGTGGTGGCACTGCAGCTCCAGGTGCATCTTGATAGCATCAGTTTCCTTGACCCATTTCAATCTGGGTTCCATCCTGGCTATGGTACAGAGATGGCATTAGTGGCCTTGGCAGACGATCTCCGCTGGGAGATAGAAGCAGGACAATCAACACTTCTGGTCTTGCTAGATCTCTTGGCTACTTTTGATACAGTGGACCATGGGCTGCTATTGAGATGATTGCAAGCCCTTGGGGGTCTGGACGGGACTGTCCTTGGATGGTTCCGATCATTCCTCTTGGGGAGAAGCCAGTGGGTTGTCCTGGGGGCTGAGTCTTCCAGCCCCCGGGCCCTGGATTGTGGCATTCCGCAAGGTTCAATTCTGTCTCCATTATTGTTCAATGTATACATGCAGCCCTTGGGGGAGATTGTGAGAGGGTTGGTGTTCGTTGCCGCCAATATGCTGATGACACCCAGCTTTACCTCTCTTTTTCAACTGACCCAGGTCCTGCCATTTCAGTACTGTCCCAATGTTTGGAGGCTGTGGCAGATTGGTTATGGCGGAGCAGACTGAAGCTCAATCCTGATAAGAAGGAGGTGTTGGCAGTGGGTAAAGCGAGGGAGGTGTCAGCTCCCCTCGTACAGGGGGTCCACCGTCTCGTAGCCCAGCAGGTTCAGAATCTGGGGGTGTTATTGGACTCGTGTCTCTGCCTAGATCAGCAGGTAGAGATGGTGGCGAAGGCTGCCTTCCGCCAGCTGTATCTGGTGCGGAGGCTGTGTCCATAAATTTCCAGACCCGACCTGGCCACCCTCATCCATGCCTTCACCACCTCGAGGCTGGACTACTGTAACACGCTTTACGTGGGGCTTCCCTTGATGCTGGCTCGGAGGTTGCAGCTAGTGCAGAACACGGCAGCTCGTCTCCTGACAGGGACAAGCCGACAGGAGCATATTACTCCTATGCTCTGCAGGCTGCAATGGCTGCCTATAACGTACCGAGCCAGATTCAAGGTGTTGGTTTTGACCTATAAAGCCCTACACAGTCTCAGTCCTGGATATCTCAGGGACTGCCTCACCTTCCGTGCCCCAGGGTGGTCCGTTCGGTCTGCCGGGGACGCCTTCTTGGAGGTCCCCCATGTAAAGAGAGTGGCCACAATGGAGAGGGCATTCTCGGTGGCTGGGTCGTGACTATGGAACTCCCCCCCAGAGGAAGCCCATCTGGCCCCAAGTCTGTTGACCTTCCACTGAGCCTATAAGACTTGACTGTTCTCCCAGACCTTTGGAGGAGGGGATGGGGGTGGGTTAATAGTGGGGGAGGGGTGGTTTTTAGGAGATTTTTAGATGTTTAATTTCATTTTTGTGTTGATTGTTTTAAATTGTTATTTTTGTGCGGTAAGCCACCCTGAGATGCCATGGGCATGAGGGGGCGGCTAATAAATGTAACTAATAAGTAAAATATAAGACAGCTGCCATCCCCAGATAAGGTATGAAAGCTGTGCAGGGAACAGCATGGTTCCCACACACCCCATATCACCACCGGGTAGTTTGTTTCTCATGGTTCTCAGCAAGAATCCAGCCGATTCTTGTCTCATTCTCATTTATAAAAATGGAACACGAATTCTGATTCTTGCTGAGAAATATAAGAAACTGAGAATTGAATTTCAGCCCTACTGCAGACCAATGAGTGTGTCCTGCCCACAACATCTGGAAAATAAAATAAAATAAAAACCTGTGTGGGCTACTAACTGGTTTTCTGACAAAATAAATTGTTGTACACCTTTCCTAAGATCTTATTTTAACTTACAGAAACCCAATTTATAATTAATTAATTGTCAATTATCCATCTTGATTTGGCTTATGGCTGTAAATAAAATGCATTCATTCAATTATCCATCTGTTACTATTTAAGGCAAAGGTTCCCAAACTGTGGGTCAGGACCCAAATTCAGTCATGTAATCTGCAGATGGGTCATGATTCCAACTAATAGCGTACTTAGTTTAGTTCGTTCAGGGTGGCCAAGAAATAGAACATGATCCTGCTCCTGATGGGCCAATTCAAAATTAAAAAAGACTTAAATAAAATCAAAATTTAAAACAACACAGTAGCAAAAAAGAGAAGAACAAAACAATCACCAATCACTAGTCAGGCAAATCATAGCATTCAAAGGCTCTTCACTCAAACAGTAAGTTCAAGTAACCAATAGTGATCACTAATGACAACAAACTATTCCAGGGGAAATGTCCAAGGATTCTGAAAGCATGGATAGAATCTCTGGCTGCCCCATCCAAACAGGAATGTAGAATAGGCTCCCAGAAGAAAAAGGAAGGAGCTGCAGCCACTGTGGCCCCACTAACAGTCCCTCCAACGGCCAACACCCTTTGGGTGTCACCCTTAGGTAGATTTGCCAAGATTCCTCCTGATCAAAGAATATGTAAGTTTTGTTCACAACAGGCAGTTGAAACTGTAGTTCATGTTGTTTTTTTATTGTACTATGTATAAAGATACGCTCGACACACTTGGAGCCTATAATTAATAATGTAGGTGTCTGTTCACAGCAGGACACCCTGATAACTTTGTTGGGTGATACAGATAGGGCAATATCTAGCAAAGTGGCCAATTTCTGTACTGTAGCTATTGGCAAGAGGAAGGCGACCCTGCAGGTTGCTGGTTAAGACCAGGGTGTAGCTTTGTATTAATAATTGGTGTATATTTGCTAAATATTTTCCTGCTCCTGGTTCTTCCCCTTCTGAAGTATATCAGTGGGGAATTAGTCATGTAACACTCCCACTGGTAGTCAATGCCAGAAGTGAGCTGAGGGAAAATGGAATATAAGACCGTTTTCTTTTAGTCATTTCGTGTATGTTACTTTTGTATGTTTGTGTAGTGCAATTTGTGACAGCCTTGCTACCACAATAAAGCTTTGTGTGTGGTGCAGAACATGATCTACTGGTAGCTCATAAACTAATCTCCAGTAAATCCTGATGTGGGGAGGGGGACCAGCCTCTCAGAGATCACCTCTGGAGAGGAGTGTGGGACGGGTGCCCCAGGGAGTGTCTCTGGGGAGGAGACAGGCTAGAAGAGCTTCTCCAGTGTGGCAGGGAGGCTTTCTCTAAGGTTGTTTTTAAATGAGCAAGGCTGGGAGAGGTGGTCTGTGGCCACTGAGTAGCAGAGCTGCAGAGCGGTCAGTCAAGTGGAGTGCATGGGGAGGAATTCGAATGGGTGGCTCCCAGTGTGGCTACCACCTCAGCCACCTCATATTCCCCCTGCTATTTTTAATTTTATTAAAAACATTTAATATCCTGCCCCTCCTGCCACAGGCAGCTCAGGTCGGCTCACAACAATATAGGTCAACAATTAAAATCATAAAATTAAATTATAAAACATCTTACTGCACCCCCATCCCTTTTCTCCCCCACCCTCTACCCATCTCCCCTGCCAAACGCCTGGCAGAACAGTCAAGTCTTACAACTTTTACGAAAGGAGGGAAGGTCTGGGGTCAGAACGCCCTCCACTGAGTGGCTCACCGGAAGACTGTGGGGGTCACAAGAAGGGCATCTCCCGATGACTGCAGGGGCCGGTCCAGTAGGAGGCAGTCTCACAGATAGGCAGGGCCCAGACCATTTAGGGCTTTATAGGTAACACCAACACCTTCAATCAGGCCCGGAAGACTACAGGCAGCCAGTGCTGTCACCATAGGTAACCCCATGTAGAGCGTATTGCAATAGTCCAGTCTTGAGGTAATGAACACATGGACGATGGTAGCCAGGTCCGTAACCACNTGCAGGGGCCGGTCCAGTAGGAGGCAGTCTCACAGATAGGCAGGGCCCAGACCATTTAGGGCTTTATAGATTAAAACAAACACCTTGAATCGGGCTCGGAAGACTATCGACAGCCAGTGCAGAAAATGGAGCACTGGTGTAATGTGCTCCCAGTGGAGCCGATCCAGTCCCACTAAGAGACGGACTGATGCATTCTGCACCATCTACAGCTTCTGGGCCATCACCATGGGTAGCCCCATGTAGGTGCGTTACCATAGTCTAGTCTAGAGGTGATGAAAGCATGGATGATGGTGGCCAGGTCGGAGTCCAAACGTACGGCCGAAGCCGACGTACCAGATACAATTGGTGAAAGGCACTCCTTGCCACAGCCTCCACCTGAGCATCCAGGAGGAGCTGCACATCGAGGAGTATCCCCAGACTCCGCACCTGGGGAACCAATGGAGGACAGTTAACTCCATCACTTTACCCACCAGCATCACGTCTGTCTTGTCGAGATTCTGAGCCATACTCAGTTACTTCAGAGAAGTACCGAGAGGTCATAATAGAGTGATAGAGCATTAGTTGTGGGAGATTTGCCTGAGTAGAGTGAGTTAGACTAATGGGATTCTGTGCAGCACTCTGAAGTGAGGAAGGACTTTGATATTTCTTGAGTGTACAAACAGCCTAGACTTCTATCCACCACCAAAAAAAGACTTAGGCCATTTTTAGATGACATGGCATCATACATGTCTGTCCAGTGGACATGTGGTACCTCCTATTTAAAAGTGGCACGGGTGCACGCTTTATCCCGGTACAGAGCAAACGGGAGAAACCTGGGTTTTTCCGTGTGAGGGCACAAGTGGTCAGCAGATGGATTGGGGGACACACACTGAGCGCACACCCATCTTCCACCATCCAAACTCTCCCCCACCCACCAGAAGTGTGTGTGTGCTCCACCGAGTGCACACGGACCCACCCCCCGCATTTCCCCCACAGCATCTGTCTAAAAACAGCCTTAGATGAAATGCTACTGCTATAACTTCCACTGCTCTGCCTCTTTAAACTTAAGACTACTCTAAAGTTGGTAGTTGAGCTCAGTTAAACTCAACATAGTTGCTGCAAGGTTTTGAACTGTCAGAGCCTCACTAATGCTGGCTCTTCAGCCCTCCTACCTGAGCTGCATTTCCTGAGTTTCTCAGCCCAGATGAGCTTTCAGACAAATTCTGAGGCTATCTGCTTTGTCTTAGCATGAAATCAAATGAGATGTTAACCTGCTGGAGTCTGTGTAACCTCCACTCACATGTTTAGCATGTACAGCCAATAAACTGGTCCCGTTGTGCATTTCATATGCTGGTTGCCCCCACTGGCAGCACAAGCAAGAGCAAGAGCAGACAGAATGGCAGCAGGAAGCAATCTCTACTCTGACGCTCTAGAATTTCCACCCAGGACTCTATGGGTGTTTTTATACAAGAACCTCCCCACCAATTGCCCACTCATCACCCACTCATCATGCATGTTGCAGGGCTGCATAGAGCGCCAATGTGACCCTGTAACATGCATAATGGGTGGGAGTGCACTTGTCTAAAAACACTCTATGGTGCTGGTGGACCTGTGCACTGCATGCAACCTAATTCACAAGCTATGGGCACACACTAACCTGCATTAGCTAGTATTTGGTCGCACAGCAGACTCCACATTCTCCAAGACCACATTGAGAGTGGGGGTTGTGGGTCTGGTGGGTGGTGGCCCCATGTCCAGTGGAGACGAACACCTAATAAACAAGTAGGTGGACAACCACCTGGTGTGGGCTAATGTGGGGTAACATCTTGTTTGTTAACACCCTCTATCTGCATCCCTAGCTGGCTATATCAGCCTAATTGGGTTGCTGACTCCTCAGAGCAGTTCAGTGTTTCCCAGTGTCACAGCATCCTCTTCCTGGCTCCTGTACATGTTTCTCCCACTTTCCTCCTTCAAGCCAGTCTCCCTTCAGTCTTCTGCCTGCCCTGCACCTGTCCTCTACCTAGACTCCCTTCCCCTGGACTGACCTTTTGGCTATTGACCTCTGTATCAGTTTCAGCTCCACATTCCTGCTTGCTTACCCAGTTGGCACTAAGCCTGCTCATTAGACTGACCTCTTGGTTACTGACCTTTGCATCGGCTTCAGTCCACTGGCTTACTCTGCCAACCCAGTGCCCCAATCCTACAAGACCTCAGCCCTGAGCCCTCAGGTTCTGATCCTGCAAGGCCTTACCATGCTAAGGCTGCCCACACTTAGGCTGACCTAACATGAACTCCCTGTGACACTTCTATAGTGGGATGCATTAATGAAATAATGCTCTTTAAATACGCTAGACTGCAAGCATAAATTTCACACAGATATGCATCCATGTGGGTCCATCCAATTTGAATGCCAAGTCCTGCAGTTCTCTCTTCTAACTTCTCAGCACATATTTAAGTACTTAAATCTCTAATGTATTCCTGAAATAGATTTTCTTTAAATATGTGGTAGGTACAAAATACATGACTGTCCAATACAGTTTTATTGGTTCTCTCTTGGGATGATCTGCATAACCCACCCAAAACATCCCATAATCTGGAGTAATGTGGCCATTTTCAGCTCATGTCAAATGAAATCTTAATGCCTCCCCACACCTTTATGAAATGTGTGTATTTATGTATATAATATATGCATGCTCATAAGAGCTCTTACATTTCCCAAACCTTGGTTTAAATGTTCAACTGCTACATAAACTAGTTTTATTCTGCCCCTGTGGCTAGAAATGGAGCCCAACCCACATCAGTGGCAAATGCTTCCATAACAACTAATGGGCTTTAAAACATGGAAATGGAAGAAAGACCTGGGGGTGCAGAGGAAAAAAGTAAGAACTATAAACAAAATGAGTGGTAGTCTTGGGCCCTATGAAATGTTCCTTGCCGTTCATGTTACATAATTTACTTGGCTTGCCAAATGCAATACAACTGACTGATACAATGTTAGATGACCTAAAATAACTTTGCATTACAAAAATTTAGCCAGTCAATAGCCTTGTACATTGTTGACTGACTTTCAACTGATTGAGATACGGTTGTGAAACTTTTTAACTTTTTTGCACTTGTCCACAGTGCAGGATAAATAAGCAGTAAAGCTATAATGGAGTGAAGGGGCTCCATTGAACTCCCCTGGACTCTAAGGGGACCCTTTCCAAGTGACTTGAGAACTGCTTCGAAATTTTCAGGGTTGGCAGGCAATGGAATAGAGTAAAAACTCTGCCCCTGCCAACTGTCAGTAAAAACCCTTTACTGTTGGGAGCCTGGGGATGACCCACAGGGAATGGTAGCATGGTGACCTGTTGGGTGCTTCTCCCAGGCCCCGTAACTGACCACTGTCGGAGGCAGGATCCTGGGCTCGACGGACCGTTGGTCTGACCCAGTATGCAACTTCTTATGTTCTTATGTTCTCAGAAGATTTCTAGCAGCGCTCAGGCCACTTGGAAAGGGCCCCACCGAGAAGTAAGTTTCCAGAGTGAGTGGGGTGAAGAGTGGGTTATGCCCCCACCCATTCTTAAAACAGCTTTCCTGGTGGGACTGCTACCATGCCAGGGACAGGATCACTGGAAGCCAGAGCAGCACAGTCACCTTTGCAGGGGGAAGCCAAGGCTCGTTGGGGGTCCCCTGGGGAGGAATGCTGCTTAGGGAGATCCTACCCTCTGACCCTTAGTAGGGCTCATAATTGAATCATGAACCCAGGTTCACCAGAGCCTTGTTATACCACTGAGGAGAATCATGCTTTTAAAATTTAGATAGATATCCTGAGTTAGTTATCCCAGGGTAAAATCCCAGATATACACTAAGTTTTAGTCGGATGAGGGTAGTTCAAATTATGGCTGTGCACAGAGACAAGTATTTGAATAGGATTATGCATTTGTATTTTAGTATTCGTGTTTATTTATATCTGTATCTTTACACATGTTTGCTACATTTCTCCCATAGCTACCAATGTGGAAAACACAATAGACACGGATCCCTGCATATGGGTTATTTTGGCACAGAAGTGTAGTGAGCCTTTGTCAGTTTGACAGGCCTATAAGGAAAGAAAGTGTGGTTAAAACTGCTGCTAAGTCTGCCACTGATTTTAAAAGAGGGACACTGGTTTGGGGGAGGGTGTAGAGTATGGCTGGCTTGGTGGTAAGGATGTGGAACAGAACCGAGTTCGGAAATTCAGTTCGGTTCGAAAATTAAGTTCAGTTCAAAAGTTCGGTTCAGTAGACCGAACTATTTGAGTTTGGTCGAATTCTGAACTTCTGAACCAAGTTCGTACATTCAAAACCAGGGGTTTTTTCCTTCTGAACTGGTTCGTATTCAACTGAACAGTTCGGTCGAATTCGAGTTGGTTTGAACGTTCGGTTCGGTCGACTGAACTATTTGAGTTCAGTCTGAACTCCGAACTTCCGAACCGCGTTCGCACATCCCTACTTGGTGGGAAGTTTGTTAGTTTCGCATGGATCTGGCATGGGGTGGTCACTGGCTTAAAGAAGGGGTCACTGGTTTGGAAAAAGGGGAATGGGGCATGGGACTAGGTTCAGGGGAGGTTGCTGGCTTGGAGAATGGGAATGGGACATGTGGCTGGCTAGCTCACTGGTGTCACTTGTTGAGGAGGTGGATTCTTGGCTTGGGGATTCACTATTTCTTCCTGACTTAGTTGGTCTCCACTGGGCTGGGGTTGGCTGCAGTGTTAGAGACTGCAGTTCTGAAACAGCAGCAGCCTATACAGGTGGGGCTTTGCATGAACTCTGACATTTTCTGGAAAACATCATAATGGAGGTCTGAAACTGGGTCCCCCAAACTACAGCACATATCCACTCAGATTCTCAGCTTAGCCACCTGCCTTGGGCTCACTACAGGCTCCCCAAGCAATCGGCAATGGAGTCTGTTGCTCCGTGGGTGGGTGGTGGGTGGAGATGGGTGTTTCACGGGAGCATGCACGCACCTACACTCATTGAAAGTGTTGTTTACACAGACGCCTCCACCCATCCCCACCCAGCGAAATGCACCCACCCACCACAAGTGGTGTTTCCACAGCCCGTGTTTCAGGGCCGATGTTGCAGGGCTGCAGTGTTGCCCTGTACCATGTATAATAAAATGTAGCACCCATTTTATCAGTATTAAAGTGTCTGTGTAAAAAGAGCCTATATGGTGAACGTTTAAGAATGGGATTTGCAAATTCCCTTAGTGACAAAGGGCTCAATTCTAAACCCTGCACACATGATTTGGTGTGAATGCAAATTGTACACAAGTTGCGTGTTTGAGTTTAGGATGGGGCATCAAATTCTGTGTTTCAACAGAACTTGTGCTTCTAAACACTGAGTTAGTTATGAAAGTCCTCTCCTAAATGCAAGAAGTACTAGCACACCCACTGTAAACAAATATGAAAATGGAAGCGGCTTAATGATTGTCAGGCCAGCTCTTGGGACTTACACCAGTAGAGAGCTTTGACGATCGAAGGCTACTGTCTCTTAAATCTCTCTCACTCTGTTTCACTACTTTGCTTGTCTTCTGTTAAGACAGGAAGAGGAGAAATCATCACCCCTCATCACCTGATTAATATTTTAAGATCTGCAGATATTTGAAGAGTGAGTTGTGTTACAAATGAGAAATCCCCGACACTAGCTACACTTATATGACTGAACTACTGCAAAAATCTTCTCAGCTACAAATACAATCATCCTTCCCAAATGCCTGACATCAAGCCTTACTTAATAGGGATGGGAATTTTGGTTTTGGATAAAACCGAAAGTACCCGAAAATGGCCATTTCGGATTAAACCAAAATTTTGGTTCTTTTTCAGTTTTGGTACTATCGGATCTTTTGCATTGATTTTTGTACCAGATTTTTAACATTGTGGTTTGTCCCCCATTGCAAAACTGCAATGTTAAAAATCTGGTACAAAAATCAGTGCAAAAGATCTGATAGTACCAAACCTGAAAAAGAACCGAAATTCATGAGAACCGAAACCAGAATTGACCGAAACTGAAATTTTGCCCAGAGTCCCATCCCTACTACTTAATATGTACACACAAAATACTCTAAGGTCCATACTGAATTGTGAGGGCAATTGGGGAGTTCTAGGGATGGACTAACAGAACCGAGTTCAGAAATTCGGTTCGGAAATTCGGTTCAGTTCGGAAGTTCGGTTCGGTCGGTCCGAACTCCAAACTTCCGAACAAAGTTCAGAAATTCAAACCCCATTGAACTAAATGGAATATTATCTTTTAGGTATGGGTGAACAGAGCCAAGTTTGGAAATTTGGCTCGGTTCGGTTTGAAAATCAAGTTCGGTTCGGAAGTTCGGTTCGGTCAACCGAAGTGGTCGAGTTCAGTCCAAACTCTGAACTTCCAAACCACGTTCACCCATTCCTATGGAGTTCAAAGGCACAAGATGTCCACATTTTCTCTCCTGCAGGGTTGGTTACACTTTATGCAGCCTGAGAAGTTCCCTTTCCAGAAAGCAACAAACTCCTGTTCATGTTGATTACAGAATATGGGGCTAGCATGAAGATTCTGAAGATCCATTTGAAGATCTATTTTGCATTAGAAACCTTTGTGTGTTTGAAAACCCCACAAAGTCGAATGCCCAGTTGCTTGTGATGATTTCTTTGCAATACATAAAAGTTGCCAAAATCCAAAGTTTTGAAAAGGTCACTCCAAATAAAATGGAGGACTGGGAAACAATAGAGAAGCAATTTCCTGTGAACTGTGACAGCACAACAAATTCTGTCCTCTGGCAAAAAAACCTCCTTTAATAGAGCAGAGTGAACAGCTATGTCTTCCCAAGGCCCAAGTATGGTAAATAGCCAGCATGGTAATATTTTCAAAATGGTTTAATCACTGTTCTATTAATTCTTTTGCTATTTTTTCATAGAACTATGAGGAACTCATTTAGTTTTAATGTCGATGTAATTTTCAGGCAGCGGCAGCTGCCTGAATACTTAAATGTACAGCCACTCTTCATTATAAACAGGCGACTGATGAAGCCCCAATCTTGCAAAAACCGCTTGACCTACGTTTCTGAAAATTTCATCATGGCTGTAAATTGTGAGGACCATCATATCCACAAAGTTTGAAAAATATCCATCAGGAAAATAAAATGTTATTGCAGCTTAAACGTTAATTGCATGTGGTCAAAATTCATACTGGCCTTGTGCATTTGAATCATCAATATCTCCTCCCCCTGGAGGAGTTGAGCCTCCAAACTTCACAGGCTTTGAGAATTGGATCAACAAAAAGTGCTTCTAAAATATTATATTGATTGATACAGCCAAACCCGAGTTATTCTTTCTAGAACCTCAGTTCTGCTGGTTCACGCATGAGCACTTGAGCCCCTCTCTCCTGTCGGCGAGTCTGTGCGCTCTGAGGTCTGTGCACTGCTGCTTCTGCTGCTGCCTGGCCCCTAGCTGTCAGTTTCATTAAAAAAAAAAAA